>VZUI01096886.1:0-55031 GCA_013401135.1 Cettia cetti
TATATGTATATGTATATGTATATGTATATGTATATGTATATGTATATGTATATGTATATGTATATGTATATGTATATTCTTAGCCAAGGTCAAATGTGAATTCTGTACAAACAGATAACAAAATGTGCACTGGTGGTTTTGAGCAAGACCTTGAATGTCAACAGTGTCTTTTTTGACTATGCATTTCTAATTCAGCTAGAAAATAAAAGAAACATATGACTTATAACTGAAGAAAATATTAATAGTGTTGGTTTTGCTCACATTTTATAGAAAAATTAATTGTACTTTCCACCATAAATATACACAGATTTCTGCATAAAGAAGTTTAACAATGTAGATTTCTTAAATTACTTTGAGGTACTGTAATCTCACTAGTATATATATTTGCACATTTAACAGATATGATATGCCTTTGGGTGTAATGTGATGAATATATTTTATACCCTTGATATAAAAACAGTACAGCAGATTTATTGAACAAGATGATTTGTTTAATAGATCGAATAATAATTCTGAATATTTTTAGTGTACACGGTTTTATTAAAGTGAATATGATTTTGCTTTTTCCATAAAGAAAGTAACAGCAGTCATAGAGAATAAGATCTTATCAGCAGATATGTTCTCCCAAATGACTTGTAATCTCTGTAATATCCATACTTAGAAATCATATTCTGAGAATAGGAGAAAGCTGGTTTGCCTTAGACCTTTTCAGTGTATTTTGTATATTTGCTATTATCCCACCTTTGTGGGAAAGGATCTAAAAATCTTCCATGGTATTTTCTGCAATGATGGCCTAGTTTTAGCATATGAATCACATCTATTGAGCAATAAGTCCAATTATGTATAATTTCAAAGTACATGTCTATTTATAATGCATGATATGGTTAATCAGGAAAACACTGGCTACCTACAATGAAATCGCTGCAGTATGGCCATGTATCATTGATGGTGAATCATTTAAGTCATTTAAGCAGCTGAGAGTGGCAAAGTGAATCTGGTCAATCAGACTGATAAAATACTCAAATATGTATAAAAAGACCATTTTTTTAAAAAAGCAGTCAATTTACTGCATTAAATTCAATGTTCAGTTTTTCCACTGAAGCAAGTTTCTTAGATGCTCACGATACTAACAGCAGGGTTTGAGCCTCTGGTAAAGCATAGGAAACAGAAACACATGATTTAGATCCTGACATTATAGGATTGGGACCTCAAATGTAATTGGCACTTCATCACAAGTGCCTTCCTGCTGTGACACTCTTGTAGCAGAAGATCCCTTTCCAGTTTTTTCTCCACCCTTGTTAAAGGTGATTTTTTTTCCTCTTTTTTTCCTTTCCTTTGAAACCTTTAAAACAGTTACAAATAGGAGTTCAGACAACTGTTGCTAGTTGTCCATGTTTGTGACAAACATTGAAAGCTTATTCCCTGGACAATTTGGCATTCAGCTGTGAAATTTATCTCTAGACAGACATCTAAAAAGTAGTTGATGTGTCCTCTATAGAGAAATCTGTATCTGCTTTGGATTTATTCTTTAGGCTTTTATTTGACTTCAACTAAAATCAAGCAGAAGTTCAAGGTCAGAGGGCTTAGTCCTTAAACTCTTCTTCACATTCTTTCACTGTCTAAATTGAGTTGAATTCTGGGAGATAAATCATTTTCACAGCTAACTGGGATAGAAGTTTATTCTCAGTCTGTTTCCCAGACCTAGAATGCCTCTAAAATAAAAAAGCTTATTTTTACAGTCCCAAATGAGATTTGCTTATTTTGCAGCGAGTCACACTTTTGGAACTTGTTTTGTGCATGATACATGGTTACTGCTAGAACTCCCCTCTGCTATACTGGTGCCACCCTATTCCCCATTGGTGCTTGTCTCTCTTGAGAAATAAAGCATTTTAATTTTGTACTAGTTGAATTTCATCTTGGCTACAGATCCTGCACAAATTCGTCAGGATAATTTTAAAGTCTGAGCCTCTTTATCAAACTGGTCCTTTTTTTTGGCTGGATGCCATCAGCAAATTTTAGAAGTTACACTCCATTTTCTGGCATACCTATAATGAAAAAATGACTTTAAGAGACACCCCTTTTCAGTTTCAAATGCTTCATAATTGTACTCCAAACCATTTTACTAAAGAATCATTTTCCAGCCACCTTGAATGACTACAAACGAGAGCTAAGTTTATTTTTGAGATGTTTTGTGGGACAGAGTTAGTCATTCTGTGGTTTTGTTATGTCACATCTACTCTTACAGTCCATAACAAAAAGAATAAATCCCTATCCCCTGCCAAACATCACAGACAAATATATTCAATTTCTTAGTCCTCTGTGACCCCCATCTATTCTCTCGAGTTCTTAGAGATACTGGAGCAATTCTAAGTGACTTCCCCTAAGTCCTTTGGCATGCTCTGGTGAATTATTTCATTGGGCCCTGAGGAACAGAACACAGATGCCATACCAAGTCATCCTTTAATGTGATTTTTATGTGTGCATTTTCTTTCTTTCACTCCCCCTGAACTCCAGCTTGAATCCCTATCTCCTTGTGCAGCTTAACTGTGTTATACACCTCATCACAGATTACCTTTTCATGCTGATTTAATCTACAAATGCAATGCAACACCTTCATACCTTTTCCATTTTGAAGGGGGTCTGTTTCCTTTCACTTATACACTCTTTTCCTGCTGCTTTTTCTCTCTTGCTATTTAAAACTGTTTTTTCTTTCTCCTGCTTTTTCCTGTTGTTTCCATTATTGGTAGGAAGCTAGAGGAAAATAGAAGTAAATAAAAAAATATGTCTTCAACTTAATCTTGCTTTGTGGCCTGAGGTAGAAAGTAAAAAAAATTTGTTGTTATGTCATTAAGGATATGTCCCTTGAGGTAAAAATTTAGTTTTGTTTGCTAAGGAGCAGTGCAGCAGAATATAAAGTAAATGATGGAATAAATTTCATGCTTCTCTAAGCTTAAAGAAGTCAAAAGAGTTTTGAGTGATTTTTCACAATCAATTTAATTTTCCTGAATTTTTAGCTAATCGATTATTGCTAGTTAATTAAAATCTACAATATTTCAAATATTACTACATATGTCACAACTCAAGTATACATTTTGTTGTTTTCAATTTTTTCTTGTCTTTTATTCTTTTAAATACACACAAAAACCACTCCCACTTCATGTCTCTGCGTATCTTTTTTTTAACCAGATAATGAGCTGGAACACCGGATATGGTAAATACTAATTTTTAGACTCAGTTAAAATAATTATGTCTGCTAAGTTTGAAATTATTTTTTGTATAAATTTCTGTTCTACATTACAAGAAACAAGAGTCTTGTAGATTTTAGTTGGAAATACTGCAATGTGTTTTGGATATTTTGGGGTTTTTTTGTGGTAATTTGATGCCTGGTTTGAACATTCAGAACAAAATTTCCTTAGGGCATTCTCTAAGTTTCAGTAGAGCAATTTAAAGAGGGTCTTCTGAAGCTCAAATACAAACAAGATTTTCACAACATGAGAGAGAGAGGAAGCATCCCTCGGAAGCACTTAGAATATGGATGTGGTTAATTCGCAATAACAATGTGTAATACTTAATAAGGATGGAATGTCAGTAAGAATCTCTTATTTGGAGATTCTCAACTGAGATTGACTGAGTGAATCTGAGTGTGTAATTAAATTTATTCAGGGAAAGAAACAAGGAATTTCTACATCCATGTACAGTGGTTGAAAGTCAACAAGAAAGCACAATTGGTTGAGGTCATTCTTTAGTGCATGAAACTGCCAACAATTCCAGCTCGAAAACACAAGTTCTCTTAACATTTCCACATATCTTGTTCAGTGTCTTCTTGAACCCTTACAGGGAAGATGATTCCACCACGTCCCTGGGCAGTCTGTTCCAATGCTCAACAACCCTTTCAGTGAAGAAATTTTTCAAGATGTCCAGCCTGAACAGCCCCTGGTGCATCTTGAAGTCATTTCCTCTTGTCCTGTAACTTGTTAAGTGGCAGAAGAGGCCAACCCCCAACAAGGTTGCTACAACCTCCTTCCAGGGAGTTGTAGAGTGATATAGTCTCCACTGAGGGCCCCAGAACGGAACACAGGTGTGGCCTCACTAGTGCTTAGCACAGGGAGCAAACACTGCTCTGCTCCTGCTGGCCACTGCTCTGCTCCTGCTGGATACAGGCCAGGATACCATTGGCCTTCTTGCCCACCTGAGCACATGCTGGCTCATGTTCAACCAGTTCCCTGTCCAGTTATCCAGACCTTTAATAATGATCTACCCAAGACTGGAGCCAGTAATGACCGCTTCAGTTCACTTCTAGTCCCTGGCCTCCAACTAGGCTTTATTCCACTGATTGTCACTCTCTCAACCCAGCCTTTCAGACCATTTTTATACCTTGCCTATCTTCCCATCAAGACAACTTCAGCATCTCTTCCTTTACTTTCTACTCAAGTTCCATTCAAATTCCTAAAATTTTCTTTCAGGAGCGCCTGTTGATTAGTCAAGAGCCCGATGATAAATGTGCCTTCTAAAATTGCAAAATATAAGTGCAGTACAACTTTAGGATTACAGCTGGTGCCTTGTGTCTATGAGCTTTGAATTTCTCTACCATGGTTTCTAAACTGCACTGTGACTTTATATGCCTAGATATTTCTATTCATCAAAGTATATAAGAGAACCGTCCCTGTAAAACAGCTTCAGCTTTTGTAGATTCTCAGAAATAAAGTTTTTGGTGCTGTAAAATCTAAACATAATCCTTTCTTACAATAAATAAGGTATAGTATTGTTCCTAAAAAATTGGGGAAAATTTTTAGGTATTTTCTTTGGTCTGGTTGGATTGGGTAGTTTGTTTTTTTCCAAAATGCAATATGGATATGCACATCAGAGAAACTCCTCAAATATATATCTTGGAAAGACATTCATAAAAACCTAAAACTATTTGAGCAGTACTTAAGTGTTACAAAAAGATATAAAAATGAAAACATTAATTGGGCAGTAGCAGTTGGAATACTGGTATCAAAAAACAAATTTTCAAAGATATTGAAATTAAATTAAAAAGTGTAGATCTGCATGCACATGAATGGAAACATTAAGGAATGAAAATAGACATTGTAAAAAGATTTTTAAATTTAGGAGAAGATTTATGAGGTCAATTTTAGAATGACAATTTTGTACAAAGAATCAGTAGAAAAAAGAGTAATTTTCAGGTTTAGATATTGACACATTGAATTTTTTTTTTTTTAATTACTGGAAGGAGACATAAAACTATAATTTATAAAAATACAGAATAAGAAATAGTATTAATAATTTTGTTAATCTGTTTCTCCTTGCAATAAGGGAATATTCCAAATAAAGTATCCTACTTTTTTTGTTAGTAAACAAAAAGGACCTTGCAAAATTGTTCATAGAAAACAAAATGTTCCAGAGATCTGATACGTGATTCATGTGAAAGGGCATCCATAGCAAATGTAGGGGTGCAGCTGAAGTTTTTTCAAAAAGGCAAATCTTAATAAATTAGATATTCTAGAAAACAACATCTGCAAAATAAAGACTGACCTTCATTTTATTTTTGAAAACAGCATCTGCATAGTAAAGACTGACCTTCATTTTAAGGGTTTGTAAAGATTTTTTGGTGGAAAAAAGCTTGTTTTTTCCCCCTGGCTGAATAAAATTCAGTGGATTTATTCTATTTGAATTTAAGCATATGATATATGCCTGCCCTACAAATTACATGCAATGAGAAACTAATGGTTAGAAGTGCAGGGATAAATTTTACTGTAAGATAAAAGAATACATGGATAAAGAAATGCTAACAGTGAAATTCATCAAGGAAAGGTTTCAAATAAGTTCCAAATAAGTGTTATTATTTCTGTTAATTAACCTGGAAAAAAGAAAGGGATATGTTAACAAATCGTTTTGATGACACAAGATTAAAGCAATATAAAATACAAAAGAGAACGTGTATTATGGAGAAATAATTGCTTGAACTTTTAGCAAGTTACATTATAGAAATGGGAGCTAAGAAAGATCTATATCAATCAAGATCTTTTGGTAATGGATAAATAAAGACCTTTTTTCTGTTTATTGAGAAGAACAAGGAGATATTTGAGAGAAAAGATTATGGATTATCATAATGTTTGTTTGTTTGCATGTAGGCATAAGGAAATTTTACACGTACCTTGGTCACATATAAATACAGACATTAATAATACCTGATACAAGCCACTTGTAATCAGCAGTGTTTTCTCTCTCAGTCCAGAACACAGCATGGAGTAATGTGTTTCCCCTCACAGAAAGGATTATTAGCTCAGGAACTATACAGAAACATGGGGGGGGGATGTTTGTTATTGTTTAGAGCTAGCTTGTATTTAGTAGGACAGAACGACATACAGTGGATTTTTTTTACACCTAGTTTCAAAAGATCATTGGGTTTTCTTATCTTTCGTGGAATAACTCTAAATCATCAATATAATTTGGTCTTAGAAAGTTATACATAGTTCATGTGAATCAGTCAACATTTTCAATAGCAATGAGAAAACACGTGTCATTACAGAAGGCATTAAAATATTGCATATAATTTTCATCAATCACATTAAAGAAACAGAATTTCAAACTGGAGCAAGGCTTAGATAATTGTTTTAGAAACAGATAAGCTATACTGAAGCTAATCTACTGATTAGCTTCAGATTATACTTCTCATTGTAGTTTACACTATAAGCCATATGACTGCAAGATTTCATATACTATGGTAAATTCAGGTAATATTGATTTTGTACCTCATCTTTAAAACAATCCTTCATAAGAAGATGCAAAGACTTCTCATATAAAAAATGTTCAATATCCATATATTATGAACATGGTAATTTTTTTGAGGCCAAGTTTGCATATTCAAATAAATAGAAATGGATGTTAAAAATGGTGGTTATTTTCCATGGGGAAATTTCAAAGACTGTTATAAAGAAATTTTAAAAATGATTTTTTTTTTAAATGAAAGATGTTTTCCATTGGTCGTTAACATGCTTTTCTTTCGTTACAGAAGTTTCATCAAATAAAACTTTCAAGCTTTGAAATGAATAACAATGTCTCCAATATAAACATCTAAAACAAGTGAAAATGCAGCCTGTCCCTTTTCAGACCAAGAAAATCAGGAAACTGGCTTTTCAATGGAAGATAAAGTAAAGCATCAATTGATCCAAAAAGCAGAAAATTCAGCATCTCTTTTGAGGGAGAAGTGCAGTAGCAAACGATGCTAAGCCTGGTGTTTGTGCTGCCTGTAGATAGAGACAGCGGGAGAGTTCTCTTTGCTGAAGTAATGAATAATTAAAACATACTTAGAACCCAGCACATAGAGTGGCAGGATGCTATCAGACTAGCTGTTGGTGGTGACAAAAATGGCACCCTGTTGGCTCTTAATGTAGATGTATGAATAATGTTGGCTTTTAGTAGAAAGAGCTGAGAGCACCTAAGTTGAGGACTTTATTTACTGATGGTTGTTATAGCAGGCCAAGCTATGCAGTAGAATGGTACAGTGCTTAGTAAGTTGTTCTGATCTTCACAGAGATTAAGAATAACATCTCGATACAGAGATATAAAAAAATATCTATTACTGGGTTTTTTCAGCCTTGTTTTTATTTAAATAATTTGAGATTTTTCCCAATGAGAATTAAAAGTTAAGATAATAGCAGATTTTTTTTAATCTCTATATTCATACTGATGCATGAGATACATTAAATCTTGGATAAACATATTTATATATTTTTCACTTAGTATATACAGGGACTTGTTACTATTAGGCAGAATCAATGGGCAAACATCAGTTAAGAGCAGTTGGTTGCCTTACTCCCCTGATGAACCAGCAACTTAATGTCTTTTTGAACTCTGGAATATACACCTTATTTCTAGTTAACAATACATGAAATACATATAAGGGAGACATTGAACTATCATTAAACTTTGTCATCTAAGAAACTAGAGAAATATAAGATTTTATTAAACAGAATATTGGATCATAAGAGGACTTTAAAATAGTTTGAGGAACATTTAAAACTGAATGTGGTTTGTATAGGTATTTTGGACAATGCCTGGTTTTTCAGTTCTCTGGCTCCAAAACCCAAGAGATTTGACAATCGTGAAGTGTGTATTCATTCCACTATTCTTGCAATGCTGGAAGAATGGTAGTTCCCTGGACTTCATACAACTTTCAAGGATTTTCATAACATAGAGATGTGATTTTTATACTATTTTAAAATAGGTAAATATATATTTAAAAAATTAGAAAAAACAACTTCCAGGTAGAAGCATAAATCTACACTTTTTATGAATGAGAAGCCAAAAAGAACATCAGCAGCATAAAAATAATACCAATAAAGATATGTGAACTCCAGAAATTGTTCAGAGAATTCAGTTGACTCCAACTCATTGAGACTGGTTCATTGACATCCCTCTGGTATTACAGTTTATTTTAAAGTCTCTTCTAATATAAAATAAGAGGATATTATGGTTTTATAATACAATTGAAAATTATGATTCTGAGCTTTGCTGGAGAAAATTGTAAGAAATGCAAGTATTTCCACAAGGCAGGGTGTGGGGTGCTATTTCAGTCCTTGCTTTAGCCATCAAAATTTGATAATTCCTGTCTCATTTTGGTTTAGTTGTTTCTTTTTAAAGAGTGTTTGAAACAGAAAGGAAAAGTGGAAATTATGCCACTTAATTTCTGGCATTTATCAGTCTAAGCTGATTAACTATAGCTAGATTCAGCTGTACACACATAGGCACCTCATGTCACTGAGGTACCCTGGAAAATTTCACTCCTTCCCCAAATGTCAATCCAGAAGTACCAGTGTTCTGTGTTGTAATTCATAATCCTATGAAGACATCATAAATTTTTGCTCCCCATGTCTCCATTTATGCAGCCCATACTTCCTCAGCTTCCACATGGAACTGATGTAGAAAAAAGCCTTCTTGAAGTCAAGATAGGCCACCTACTATCTCCTCCTGGTACCTCATCATTTAGCAGTAGAAGATACTCCATTTGGTTAAGAAAGTTTGGCTTTGTAAACTATATTACCTTCCATCATCCATTAGTGAATGCATTCTGAGCAACATGCTTCATGATCTCACTTAGACTGGAGTGAAATTAATTGGATTTAGGTTCTTGAGTTGTCCTTCAAAATAGGTACAGAATGATTTTCTGAGTTTTGGTGAAAACTCCTGAGTAGTATGATTTTTCATAAAGGAATGACAGCAGTAGTCCAATTCCATCAGCCAGTTCTTTCAACACCCTCAACTGAATGAAATGGTCAAACACTCAAAAAATTTAAAATGTTTTGTGATGATTTACAGGTCTTTCACCACCTCTGTTGTTCATTTTCTGTAAGTTTCCTTTTTACATTTTAGTTCATGAAAAATGTTTCTTGCTTAGTAAAATAAGCTATCTTCTAAAATTTGGTAGACTTCTTGAGCCCATCCTCTTTGCCACATGAACAAAACTAGATTTCTGACAACAGAATCTTCAGATTATCATCTAGAGATATAAAAAATATGTCTCTGGCTTCATGCTGGAGCCTAAGACAGGCAGGAAGCTGTGTTACACAGAATGTGACACTCTCTCTAACTTTATTCTGCTTTAACAGTCTACACTCATTCCTGTATAGAACCTGTTGTGCTATTGTGCCAAGTTTCTTGATTCCCATCATTGCATAAGCTTGTCCCAGTACAAAAATTTCTACTTCTTTCTCTTTATTTTGTTGAGTACTCTACAGATGCTTGAAAAGAGCTGCTGAATGTCCTCTCTTCTGAGAAGGAATGAGTCTTCCTTGTTCTATGAGAACCTTCTCTTATATAATAGTGGATCTTTGTGCCCATCATCCAGTCAACTCATGTTAAATCTTTTTTTATTTGGTAAATAAGTTTTGGTTTACCCTTTTTTGTTTGTTTGGGTTTTTTAGGTGTATTTTAATCTATTACCACTATCCTCCTTCATCAAAATATGTCTAATAGTCCAAATAGTTATGCAGGCAGGGGTTATATTATTGCATATGAATGTTCCTACCATAGTCTTTAGTTGAACAAAGAAGAAACTACCTTGGGGGAAAAAAGAAACAACCAAACAAATTAAAATAAACCATAAAGTAAAAAAAAATAAACAAAACCAAACCAAACTGTTCAGTCACACAGAATTGAGAGTTTCTCCTTCTCAGTTTCAAGAATCATGAATGTTTTCTCATCAGTTACAAATGAAAAGCAGAAAATTCTCTTGCTCTCAAAAGCCCTCCTGAGAGCTTTTCTTACCTTCTGTCTTATCTTAGCCTTCCTTCCTACCCACTGTTTTTGGACTCAGGCTGTTGTCTTTTACAACTCTTTCAAGAGAAGTTATCTTCTATTCTCATCCTGGGTGTAACAAAGCATGTTTGCATTTTCTTGCATATCTTCTACCTAGCATCATAGTACCTGTATCAGAGCACACATTCCAGACGGGAAATTCCCAGTGCCGTTCCTGGCCCCACCCCAGGGAGGAGCAGCAGGCACACTCTGTATCTGAAGATACAGTATAAGACACTCAGGATTTTATCTTGCTTTTTTCTACTCTATTTCTCAGGTATTAAAATGATGTGCATTGAAACAAGAAAAAAAACAAAACTCTGTTTTAACCTGACAACATCTTGCAAGTTATATAAAAATGACATTAAATTATATTGAAAACTCATACCAGCCATCTTAAAATCTCTCTTCTACATAAAATTGAAATGAACTTATTTTATTTGGTTGTTTAAATAATAAAAAAAAGTATTTCAGTTGTATACATGATATTGCATTTTTATTTCCTATAGTGGGAATGTTTATTATTGCACTGCCTCCAAAAATGGTGAATTAAAAATATGCAGAAATCAGAGCAGAAACTATATCTTTATACTTTTACATATACTTTGAATATTACCTGCTGGAACTGGTAATGCCAAAGTTTTTACAATTTTGAGAAGCAGAGAATGTTGCTTTTTTTTTTCCCTAAATAAAAAGTACATTTTGTAATGTGTTAAAAAAACCCTATAGTCATTGAAGCTTGTAAAATTGCCATAATTTCCTAAGAGTTTTTTATTAAAAAAAGGAAAAGATTTGAATCTCTGATAAAACTCTCTTCTACATGAAAGATCCATGTATTACATACCAAAAAATCCCACTGTGACTATATATACTTCTCCCATATGCACACTGTGTGTCTCACAGTTGTAAAGCTACAAGCTCTATATCATTAGCAGAACAAAATACAACACATTTGGAAATAAACTGGAACTCATTTGGGATGATGGAGTATGCTTTCTTCGGAAAAAGTGAAAGAATAGACTAGATAATACTAAGGGAGGATGCTGGCAGAATGAGGGGAAGAACTGGAAAAATAAAATTATTAGCAGTTTGCATGAAAAAACAAGTCCTTTTACCCCTTCTCATCTAATTAAGTGTAACTCATAAATCAAGACATAAGCCATAATCATGGAAATAGTTTAATTTCATCATTTAATTAATTTTCAACATGGTTCACAAACATTTTACAAAGGAGAAATTACTGATTGGGCATGGGAGAAATAATTTACTGTGTATGAGGACTATATGTAAAAATTCAGATCTCTTATAAACTTTGTGCTCAATAAGAGGAAAAAATCTCTCAACAAACAATGCAAAGAGATCATCCTCCTATTTTCTCACAGTCCTTGTCTTTGCTCTTTACACTTACTTCCTTTTTTTTTAACTTAATTTTTTTCTTTATTTTGCACATTTGAAATGCACAAATTTCTCAAATGTTTAAAGGTTTCAGTAAAAATATTCTAGTAGGAATTTGATCAATGGGCTTAGGCATGTTCTCTTGATGAACCCTGTCCCTTTTCTCTATTGGTAAAGAATTTAAATAGCTACATCATCATCCACCTTTGCTTTTCCCAACAATTAACAACATAATAATGCATCTCAATATTTTACATACTTTTGCTTTATTTATCTTACTGTCTTTTATTGTATTTTACTTTTTTTTTTTAATGCTGGTGATGTTTTTATCATCTTTCTTGAAAAGCAGAATTACTTGAATTTCAGCTCCTACTTATTCACTGGATTTTCATTGGATTCGCATTAAAATTTGACAGGAAGAAATAAAGTCAATTATCAATGCTGAAGACAGGTTTACAAAATTCTCAAAATGGCATAGAAAAATGTGTTCTAGCTAGCTAAATTTAATAACAGTGGGAAAAACAGTTTTATGGCTTGATAAATCTCTATTATAAATATGATTTTGAATACATGAAGTTAAGCCATGCATTAGCTTAATTCTAATTTACAACCTGTAGTGCTTTGCTTTTAGTGTTGAGAAAGATAGACCTGATTTTTAACTTTCAGGGTCCTCTTTGGATAAGCATGTATCCAAAAAAAAAAATAAAAAAAAAAAGTTCCAGCTAAGTGCAAATCTTTACTTCTAGTGTTTTACGACTTGCACAAAATTGCAACTCTTCTAACAGCCAAACCATGAATTTGTTTCCAAATCCTAGGCTAAGGTTTTATTTTCGTAAGTATAATTTAAATATAGTAATTAATATTTTAATCATTAGCAATTTACTCATTTGCATGGGATCATGGACAAATCATATATCTGATCTATAAGCTATAGTGCATTACAGAAACTGATCTTTCAGATACTAAAGTACTGAAATTAATTCATGAGCCTAATTCAGTATTACTGAAATTAAAATTGTAACTGCAGTGAGATTCTAAGAAAAGAACTGCTGCAAGGATCATCTCCATTGTACCAGACTTCCCTAATTTTATATGCATATATGTGTGTATACATATGCGTATGTATCGTTAGATATATATGAATATTTATGTATGTTATTTAGTTGTTCTGTTTTCATTAAATTATCTTATTTCATACTGATGTTATTTTTCCAAGCAGCCAAGATGCAAACATGCTGCCTAGTCAAAAACAAGGCAAGGGTGAATCAAGAATTGAGAACAAATCCTTATTCTCTTTCCTTCAGTTTAATAATGGGGCCTGATCAGCACAATCAGAACCTATTTATTTATAAACATTTAGTCTAGGAGTGCAACTGATTAACTATAGCAGGCTTTGCTAAGCATTCATAGATTTACATAGAAATTAGGAACAATATGAAGGTGCGTTTTTAAGGATCTATCAAAATAATCATTGTCTAG
Source organism: Cettia cetti (assembly GCA_013401135.1). Taxonomy (NCBI): domain Eukaryota; kingdom Metazoa; phylum Chordata; class Aves; order Passeriformes; family Sylviidae; genus Cettia; species Cettia cetti. The sequence continues at coordinate 13,174 of VZUI01096886.1, forward strand.
ATATATTAACAAATCTTGTACTGTATATGTTCTGATTAGCTATAACTGCACATTTTCTTCCAAGTTTTTTCTACTGAAAATTTCCAAGCTGTTTATTAGCAAAAAAGATAGCAGCTTTGTTCTTCAGTCTTCCAAGCTTAAAAAGAAAACTTATGAAGATCTAAAGAGAATTAGAAATCATGACACAGAGAAAACATTGTGAAGTCATGTAAAAAAACCCAACAAAATAAAACCCCACAAACCCATGGAAAATCCTTTACACAAATTCTTTTTTTCTTAACTCAAATCTGTTTCCTCTGTTAGATCATTTAGACACAAATACTTGCCTTACTTTGCTACACTTCTAATGAGAAAAGATGCATTGAGTAGTTCTGATAAGAGTACATTTGCTCCATTTCTTAAATGAAAGGGTTGAAGTAAGAGAGAGCAAAGAATCTAAACAGACACACACAAAGGATACAGAGGAGAAATTAGGAGAAGTTTATCTAAGGCACAATAACTTAATTTTAATCATGACAACAGGGCCAGATTCTCTGCCTGATAATTGAAGGAATAACAAGTTTGATGTAATTCTGAAGGATAGATCAACATATATTAAAGTTAGAAGAATCCACACAGAAAGACCACAAATTCTATGGGATGAGAGCATTCCTCAAGAAGAAAGCAACAGAAAGGAATAAGGAAAGATAGTACGGTGTGAAGTCAGCTGGCCACCAAATACTCACCAAGTTGCTCTATCACTCCCCTTGCTCACCATGACAGGGGAGAAAAGATTAAAAACTTGCGGGACAAGATAAAGGCAATTTAATCATGGAAGCAAAGGCTCTGTGGAAGTAAAGAAAACAGAACAAAAATGTTTATTCTTTACTTCCCATCAGCAGCTGGTGTCCAGAGACTTCCAGAGAAGCAGAGCCTCAGTTCATGCCACAGTTACTTCAGAAGACAAACACCCTAGAAATGTATGCACTTCTGTCCTAGAGTGACTTTATGATACTTGTATGCCCAATTGTCTATTCTATTTGTGCTGTATGTTAAGTTCTCTGCCTTTAAAACTGGTTCTGGGAGTGAAGGGAAGAAAGAAGGAGCACTGAGTTTGTTTTGAGAAAAGCTACCTGACTCCTACACGGTGTTATCTGCACACTGACAGACAGCAGGACAGAGATCTCCGTTTCATTTAGTTAGTTTTAGCTAACTAGGGCAAAGAAGTTCCCGGAACTGTTTTTTTCTCTTTTTCTTGGGACTGTTTAAACCTGCTCCAGACTGAAAAACCAAGAGGAGCACCAGTAGCTTGCACCTGCAGCCCATCAAGGCCTGGACCTCCTCATTTTGTTGATGCAGGAGGAGCTGATAAGAGACTGAGGCAGCTGAGCTACAACCCACAGCAAGGACTTTCTCAATTTGCCATCTCACTTCAGCATAACAAAAGGTTTCATTGTTTCATATTATTCATTCTTTATGCTTGAGGGCATTTTGTTTGTTAAATAAAGTATTTTCCACTTTCTTTTCCCTGACCGACTGGGGAAAGGGGCCATTTGGGTTTGCTTCCCAGAGGGACCCATTCAGGGGTCTTCTCCAAAATTGCCCTAAGCCCCTCACTCCTCTTTGCTCACTCATAGCCTACTCGCCTTGGCACTGGGTGCTGGAGAGGCTGCTTAGAGAAATAGCTGTGATGTTGTGTAGGCATTGCTGAACAATAGCCAGAACACTGGTGTATTATCAGTACTATTCTAGATATAAATATTTACTTTTAATAGTTCCCTTTGGCTGTGGACAGCTCTTAAAAATTGTAATTATGAGAATGGACTTAATTTTGAAAAGTAGGTGATTAGTAATTTGTTATTCCCTCCTCATATTACCATCCAATATGGATTTTGGTATTTCAGGTTCATGATAAAAGCATCTTTGTCTTTTAAAGATTTCTTTCTGTTAGGTAAGTGTTTTGGTAGTTCATATCCTCAAAATAAGTCAGTGTCAGGAACACCATGTTTTTTTCTTTGAGGAGAGATGCCTGTTCTGTGTATGACTCGTGATCACATGGTTCTATCCTTGCAACAGGTTGTTCACTGACTTAGCTTTACAACTTATAGCTAAAGACTTGTCTTAGAAATTTTCTACAAAGTAAACAGAAATTCTTATGGACAGTTAGAAAACTCATATGAATTCTTTCATCTTTATCTTACAAGAAAAAAGAAAACCAGAAATAAAAGCCAGGTAGGTAGAGGTTTTCATAAAATATGTATAAATGCATGTAGACAAATATAGAATTGCAGCAATATGAAAAAAATCAGAAACTACTGGAACGATAACTTCAACATTAATTTAACAGACTTAATTCCAGAAGGAAATAGAACTCAAGTTTATAACAACTAATATTATAAAAATGAATTATTTTGTTTTTACAAATAACTTTTTCCCACAGATAATGAACTCTCCACCTTGTATGTTTGGCCTTTTGTGGTATTGTTAAAATAAAGACCTTCTGGGTCACATCATTACATAGTTTTGTCTATTTTTTCAACTATCAAATTAAATAAGCATAATTTAAATAAAAATCACAAAAATAGTTCTGCGAATGTGCTCTGAAAAATACTTCCCTTGAAAAATCTAGAGCTGCAACAGTTTTACAGGCACCTCTACCTCTACTTCTGCTTCATTCTCTTCTAAAAATGCTCCTTTTAAAAATGTTGTAATAATGAAACCCCAGCAGATTTTTAAGCTTGTTATAAATATGGTTTTTATATTAACTGGGCTGGGGAAGGGGAAGTCAAAACACCAAAATCCTGAAGAGGACAGACACATTAAGAGACAATTTGATATAAAAATATAAATCTCTGTTCCAACATGAAAATGAAATCTCACAGACTCTTCCTCTTTCTGTAAGTTTTCTTAGCGCTTGCTAGCCTTGTTATTTAAAACAAATTGTAAGTCTAAATTGTGTACGTGCTAAACTGAATCCATCTGCAAATACTCCAGATGACAGGAAGCAACTTGACAGTGTTTCATTTATGAGTTTTTCACCAAGAAATGAAGGAGGAATAGATATGGAAAACTAGGCAGTTTCTGGATAGTATCACGTACAAAAAATGTTTCTCTGTATTAAATGGATCTACCGTGATTCTTAAGAGTATTTCAGAAGTTTTTGAATTGTAGCTTGGTTTTTGTGTAGTAAATAAACTTGATTTCTGTAACACTATTTCTGAAATATTGACTGTACTACTCTTAAATTTCCATTGATAGATGTAGTTATGAATGATTAATATATACATATGAGCATTACAGGCATAATTTCTTTCCAAATACTGAACTAAAACTGGACAGCGATTTCTCTGACATTTGATGTAGTACTGTTGCAAAGGCTTTAATCACATTGAGCAATACTGAAAAGCTGTCCTTTTGGTATTTACCTTTGGCTCAGAACAATTAGATACATATTTTCTTTGCAAGGTCAAATTCTTTCCCCTTTTACAAATATGCAGAAACAGATCACATTTTATCTGGAAACCAAAAGAGCAATAATAATTGGTCTTCTTAAATTAGTTACTGTGCTGTAATCAGAAAAAAAAAAGTAAAAATATTGTAGTTTTAAAGGGGTGATTTAAAAAAAAAAAGTTCATCATGTCCTTGCTACTCTATATAATCAAAACATTTCAATCTGTGCAGAATTAAATTTGAATTTCTCTCTGGTTTAGAAACAAAAGGCTTCAAACACCACACTTTGTGATTTTATTCAATATATTGAAATAAAATAATTGATACTACTTGTCTTCCATGTACTATAAAAAATAATAGTTTCCATGTTTCTTCCTCTGACAAAACCCAGTGAGTTCAAAAAGATGACTTATAAAGCAGCAGATAATCTATTTCTGGATAAAGAATCATAAATCATAGAATCAAAGGGTGATAGATTCATGGAATCACAGAATAATTTGGATTGGAAACAAGTTTTAAAGATCATCTAGTCTAAATCCTCAGCTGTGGTAAAGGAAGTATTGAAATAGATCAGATTGCTCAAAGCTGCATTCAATCTGACCTTGAATACCTCCAGTGATGAGACATCTATAATTTCTTTGGGCAGATCAGTCCATTGTCTCACCATTCCTGTTGTAAAGAAAATAAAAAAAAACTAAAAAAATTCCATATGTCCAACTTAAATCTTATCTTCAACAGTTTGGAAGCATTCCCCATTGCCCTGTTCCTTATAAGCCTTGTTATCAAGTCTTCCTCCATCTTTCTTAAAAGCTTCCTTTAAATACTGAATAGTGTCATTGTTTAATCCAAGCAAGCAACTAAGCATTTATATCTTCCTAATTCTTTTACTGTCATGTCCAAAAATGTAACATTCAGTGCTTATCCTCCTGTGATATCTCAATGTAGAATAGGGAAAAGTAGGAGAAAATTAACAGGGCAGACAAGGTAAACTCTTCCCATTTAAAGTCCTATCTGTAACAGTCATATACTAACAGAATCCTGTCCCCACTGACATAATTGCTGTTTTGTAGCTTGTTGTAACAATAAAGGGGAAAAATATGAAGAAAGACTATGAGGGAATCACAGAGAGTTCTGGAAAAGGAGAGTTAAACAAAAATTATAAGATCTAGCTGAAAGATAACTTTTTAGCTTTTTGTATTAGCTTTGAGTCAATTGACACTAAGTGAAACAGCTGGTGACTGCAAATGTATAGCTGCCATCTTCATGAGGACAGGGATGTCCCTTGCTAGCCATGCGGGGAAAACAGCTCCTTCAGGTTTGTCCCACAGAGATATTTATCTGTGAGGGGGGTTTAGTCCAGATGATTTATTACAGTCCAGCCTGTGCTCCTGATGCAGGCAATCCCCCCAGCAGAATGAATTCACCGCATGGTCGCCACTCCTTTTACCTGGGAGATGGGGAGGGGGAAGGGGCAGTGGTCTCACCAACCCCAGAGGTGGGGGGAGTGACCCAAGGACAGAAAGGCAGTGTGAGGGGCAAATCTCTTTTTGGGAGAGGTGGGCTAAATCTGCCCTGGCCAATACCTTTGACGAATTTACCTGGAATTTTCCAAGGGTGCCAGGGAGACCCTTTATATTAAAATCTAGTCCCTTGGGATTGGGAGAAGTAGCTCCTGAGTTGGGGGGAGGGAAAGGAAGTTATTGCCTAACCTGTGGGCCTCAGGGGAAGATCATCCTGGAGACTATGGAGTAAAGACACACCACAACACAAATGGTGAAAAAAAAGTCTCCTGTTCTTTAAGTGTCATGATCAGGTTTTATTGAACTGATGACAACCTTAACTCTAAGTCAGAATAAAGCTTACTGTTCCGTGATAATTCATGGCAGGTGATAGATCTGGTCTGAGACTAAAAATCTTTCCTGTACTCAATACTTTTTAATTATGTCCACATTGTTTTTCTTTTTATTTTTTCCCTTTTTTCTCCCATTTGGCAAGCCATGAATGTAATTATCTCTAAGCATAAATCTTAGGACAGTATTTTCTGAGTTGTGATGGAAGAAATTATTTATTGAAAAACATAAAATTTTGATATACTCTGAGTTTTAAGAAGTATATATTTAACATTTAAGTTTTTAATTTATGACAAGTTTTTAATAAATGATGAAAGTATAGTAACAGCTAAAAAATGTGCTTTCAATATGATTTTATTCCAAATGTATGAACAAAAAATAGAAAAAGTGATAAAGACTGACATAAAAAACAAACACCCAACAAAATAACAAAAAAACCCTACCCCAGAAACAATGCTTAGGGAAATTAATTTTTGACTGAACAGGTATCAAGTTTTTAGAGAATAGAAGATTTTTTAAAGTGTTATTTTTTAATGGTTTAAAAAAATGCTAACATACATGTCTTAAAGCATACAACTCTGCCAGCATTGAGTTGCATAATTCTCATTACTGGTAGTAGTAGCTGTGCATGGAACTAACATATCTCTTCTGATCTTAAGGAAAAGAAACAATTCTCTAATTTTTGAACCTGTGTATTACTTAACCATTGGACTACAGCAAATCTCAAGGTGACATAACAATCCACTGAATAAACTCTTTGTTATATATATCATGGTGGTGAATTTTAACTAATAAAGTAAAGCTGTCTTCTTATTTTAAAATTTTGATTTCCATTTCTCATATGAACCTTTACAATCATTACCAATCCAGCTGATAATTACACAGTTGTCAAGAAAAAGTTCTGAAGGAATTTTTTTCTAAAGTAAGGACGAGTTTCTACAGACTGTTGGCAGCATCGTTATGTCTCAGTTTACTAAAATTCACTGAAGTAAAAATGTACTAGGAGCAAGACTAATATCTCATAATCATTTACAGCTAGTAGAAACCCTTCTTTAACAAAAAAATGTAGAGTGAAGTAGTCATAGTATTTCTTCAAAGTTTTTCCTGTGGTGTCTGCATCTCAGAAGAGTGGAAAAAGAGAAGGATATGCTAGAAAAATTACATTTCTAGGTACATTTTTTTGTTTTCATTTTTTTTATAATAATAATCAATTTATAGGTCAAATACATTTCTATTTCAAGCAATCTCTATCTAGAACTCTCAGAAAGCTTAAAAAAATTGATATCTAACATCAAGATGTAGTCATTCTTCCTTCTTATTTCCCCATATTGGGTGAGAGCAGTGAGGTTTTGGTGGTATGGGGACTGTAGAGGTGGCTTCTGCCACGGGCCACTAGAAAGCTTCCCGTGTGTCCAACACAGCCAGATGCCTCTGAGAGAGACCTGCTGCTGGCCAAGGCTGAAACTATCAACAATAGTGGTAGTGCCTCTGAGCTAATAGGGGAAAAACCTGCTATGTGACAGCATCCAGAGAGAGGAATGAGAGTATGAGAGAGAAACAGCTCTGCAGACATCAAGGTTGGTGAAGAAGGGGAGAAGGTGCTACAGGCACCAGAGCAGAAGTTTCCCTGCAGCCCATGGTAAAGATCATGCTGAAGCTGGTAGGTGCCCAAAGAAGGTCCTGACCTCTCAGGCTCTTGACAGGACCTGTGACCCTGTAGAGAGAGGAGCCCACACCTTAGCAGGTTTGCTGGCAGGACCTGTGACCCTGTGTAGGACCCATTCTTGAGCAGTCTGTTCCCGAAGGATGGCATGCCATGGAAGGGATTCACGCTGAAGCAGTTATTGAAGCACTGCAGCTTGTTGGAAGGACATGTTTTACAAGCTCATGGAGGGTTGTTTCCTGTGGGAGGGATCCCACACTGGAGCAGGGAAAAAGTGCAAGGAGTCATCCTCTCAAAAAGGAAGGAGCAGCAGAACAGTGTGTGATGAACTGACTTCAGCCCTCCTTCCCCCTGCAATACTGTGTGGGGGTGTTTAAAGAAAATCAGAACTGAAACTGAGCCCAAGATGAAGGGTGGGGTGACAGACAAAGGGTTAAGATTTGGGTTTATTTCTCATTGTCCTACTCTGATTTGATTTTAACAATTAAAATTTATTTTCCCCAAGTTTTTTGTTCCTGTGATGGTAATTGCTGAGTGATTTCTGCCTGTCATTATCTCAACCTATTTGCTTTTAGTTATATTTTCTCTCTCCTGTCCAGCTGAAGAGGAAATTAATAGAACAGCTTTGGTATGAACCTGACCTCCAGAAAGGGTCAACCCACCACACCCTCTCTTCCAGAATAACAGCAATAGCTGCCACTGGCATTACTTGTGTAACTTCATCTATGGAAAACTTCAAATGCACTACATTTTTAAAACATACCTTTCCTATAAACATGATTCCTGCTCAAATAATAAATTCCATTCCTTAATATTTTTACATTAGGCTGTTCTTGATGCGTGCTTAAAGACTTGGAAAGCTCTTTCACTATCATCTTCCAGGAAATAATTGCATGAAAACAAGAAGTCAAAACCTTTCTTGTATGCTTTTGGCTTGGTACAAAAGAACATAATCTAAATGTAGAGTAGTTTTTTGGGAATACGCTATCTGACAATACATTGATCCCAATTTCTATATCAATTTCTCTATTACCAAAGCATCATATCTGGAGTGAGCACAATAGAGATCCAAAATCCCTTTTTTTTCCCCATGCTTGTTGTATTTTCTAATCCTTTTTTTTTTTAAGAACAGAGGAAGTTTCCAAACAGAGCAGCTGAGGAGCTTCTCACTTAGGATAGTTCTTCCCTAGAAAAATGTTTGACTGTCTGAAAATAGAAGTCCTGTCTGTCATTTCCAAGTGTTTAAAAGATTTCAAGAATGCATTAGAACTCAATGAAATATATAAGCCATTCAAAGCTCAGGGCCTTGAGGCACAGTTCTCCTGAAACTGAGTTGATCCATCTGAAGGCAGGCTGTAATAATTGACATATTAGGGGCTATATTATCTCCTCTTTCTCCTTCACAGGACACAAATATCCATCTCACACTAAAGGGAATAAGGGGACATTTTTGTGATGGAGAGTGTAGTGATGCCACCACACTTGCATTCAGAATTAACAACCATTTCTTAAAGGCAGGTAAGTAACAACCAATGAAACCTTAGATCAAATGTAAAGAAACAATTCTATTTAATGACAAAACCTCAAAAATATGTGACAGTACAGTGTAGAATATCAGAGAGAACAATACAACTCACTTGAATATGAAACAGCAGCTACTGTGCTGCACATGCTTTACAGAGACCTCCACTATGCTGCCAGTTAATGTACTGTCATCAGGCTTTTTACAAACCATAACAGAAATCATTTGTTGGTCAATCTAGATCTGTGTTCTCTGGTATTACTTTGGTGCTGTAATTTCAAGGCTCCTACTGTCTTGCACTCCTGAGGAAAATGCTGCAGTATTGTGACTGTTTGCTCACACAATCTTATTCTAAAGGTGTCAAGTACTTGAAACAGAATGAAAATGAATGCACATACAGTGATTTTGCATCAAATTGTTAGCATCTAGTTAGAGCAAAGTTATTAGTACAGGTTAGGCTTCTTTTTGTTGTTGTTTTTTCTTTTACTTTGGGCTATAAGACTACATTTTACAAAGTTCTTAAGATTTACCATAAAGTGCTGTTTCTTAATAATGAAACTGATACTGACTCGCCTAATACTAACAACATAAATTCATTATGAGTTTCAGAGGAATTACTTGCAAGCAACTACAATTAATATGGGTGCATTTACCAGGTGAATCTTTTGTAAATGAGTGTGATGTAATAGCTAAGATGTTAAAACATTTTCATTTATTTATTCCCTTGGGAAATATTCAAGAGCAAAAGAGAAAACAGCAAAGATAATTCTGTGGAGTTGATATGCCTGAAACAAACCCTGTTTACATCAAATAAGACAAATCTTCATTGAATTAATTTACAGAAGTTGTTTAATAATGACAGAACTTAAAATCATTCACTCCAAAAATTCTCAGTTCTGTCTTCATGAGGTAGTCTTCACACATGTATGTGTTTAATTTTAACGCAAAATGAAAGCCCCCAAAACCTCCTCCTCCTTCAAAAAACTGCAATTTTGAAAGCCTTAGCCCAATCTTTCCTGACAACTTATTCTTGAGCTTTTTTCCTTTGCTTTTTTTCTTTCTCAGCAGCATGAATAAAGATTCATGATTTGTCATTTGTACCATGATGCTGATCAAAGTAACCAGAGTAACCAAAATGATAATTATTGACTTAACTAATTTTTTCAGAAGACAAGTATGGAAGTTAAATTTTCCAAATTATTATTTTGCAAAGTGTGATTTGTTTTGATTCTCTACCGTGGTTAGTTGTTCCACTTATTTCTTATTCTAGACATCACTCTATTGTTCTAGTCATTGTAATAAAAATACCTAAACATAACTGCACTAAATTCAGGAGACTCATCTTGATCTGAATGGAGGTGGTTCCTGTAGCCATCGGGCTATGACCTTGTATGAGCCTATGTAAGTAATGTCTAATCAATGACATTGTGGTCAAACCTTTCTTTTCTTTTTTACCTTTCATCCCTTTTCATCTCCTGCAAATCAAGCTGTTATCTTCCCAGGAGCTATGACACACCAACACTAAGTGTCACAGAATTCATGGAATTGCATTATGTTTGAAAAAAAAAAAGTATCATGGACTTGTAATCTTGAATCAGTTTCTAGAAGACAGACATTTTTACTATGAAGACACCATCACAACTGTCTTGAATTATCCCAGTTATTGGCAGCCTTAGCAGAAGGGCTTACTACTGAAAGAATGTAGGATCCAGCCAATTGAGACAAGGCTTTTGGAAGAAAACACTGAAGCTTGTTGGAACAACAGTGTGAAAGAAATTCGTATCTTCTCAGCTGAATTTACTTCTTCACTTCAAATCACTTTTAATCAGTAATGGTTTTAACTAATTTCTGTATTTCTAGTGCCTGACAAAAGATATATCATGCACTATTCAAGACAATAGAATTGTCTATTTTTTAGTCCCAATTCTAATGCAAAAAGCATATTCCATCCACGGGAATCAAAAGCAGGTTGTCACGGTGCTATCTTTGTATTTGTTAGACAAAAATGTCTTTGTACAATTAAATGAATACTAGTGAATCTGGGAATGTTGTGAAAAATCTAATAGACTTTTATGTACTTCCAAGGTTCACATTGCATTTTGATCCAAGTGGGAAACTGCAGTTTCTTTTCAAATGTATATTTGCAGCTACAGAACATTACTGTGAAAGCACAGATGCTATGAAGTCTTTCTTAACACACAATATTCACTAAGTCTAAAAGCATTTGAAATGCCTCTGTTAATGGATAAAAACTGCCTCTGAAGATTGAAAATGTGCTTCCTGTAGAAAGTGATATACACACAAATAAACACAAGATGTAGCTATGAGAACAATCTAATCTCAAAGCAATCAAAAGGAAAAAGTTCCAATATATATGACCCTCCTCTGAAAAAAAATTAGCTTTATTCAGTGGTTGTCAGCCTTTGCAGAGATGTACCAGTTTCAATCAGTGATTGATAGCATCTATAAAAAACCATCTTTTGGTTTATCAAGAACATATCAAGAAAGGTAAATTAAAATTCAGTACTGAAAAATTTCACATTCCAAAGATCTAGACATAGTTCTGGTATGGATAAAGAGTCATCCTAGTTAGCAATAAAACTTAAGAAGATTGTTTGCAGGTATAACAACACGTAGGACATTCTTTTTATAATGGTTATGTTGTGATTATAATCACCTGAAACCTCTCAGTTACAAAAGCCAAAAATTTTAAAAGAAATAAAAAAATTCAAAAGTTTCAAAAATTATATTTACCTACCTTTGATGTACATGTTGGCTTGAGGTACTTAGTATTCATTTTTTCATTTGGAATGGGAAATAGAGTCCTACATTGTAACTTCAGTTTGTCCTTCCAATCTAAGTTCAATCATCTAAGCTCTCTAAACTATTTTTTTCAGCAGTATTTCTTACATTTCACAAATTATATAAATTGAAGTTTGTATTTTAAAGTGACAATCACTGTGGTCACAAACTTCTGTAGAGAGACAAAAACATGTCTGGCATATCTCTCACAACAGCAACATATCTAACATGTCACTAATATGTCTAACACTGCAAAAGAAATAAGAAGAATTATATGCTATTGGCACATCATGTGCCAGATAGCCTAGTCAAGGGAGGTCTTACCAAAACAGAGAAAGAAAGCTGCTTGATTTAATGCTCACATCTTGGACAGTTACTTTGACAACTTTAATATACCCTTTCCATCCACCAATGATCACAGCAGATGGTAAGCAGATTAGAAAGACCTGAGAGAAGGAAAACTGTGATGTAATTACATTTGTGTTATACAAGAAACATATGTATTCAGGGATGCTGGAGTTCTAGAAACTTAGAATTTGTGGTTTTAGTCTCTAGTAATACATGTGAGTCAAGATGGAGGATTTTGTGTGTTGTCTAAGTCCTTCTTCTACACTTTTTTCTTTCTTCTTCTTCACGAGTTTACGTGGTTTTCTGCAATTTGGTGAAAAAGGTTTGCATTGCAGGCCTTGGGTGAACATTATTGGGCCAAAAGTATAAATAATATAGGTGTCACCTTGGTATTGGGTCATTATCACTTAAAAGACCTTGGAAATAGTTAGAAGCACTCCATTTTACTTTGTTTCTCTAGCTTGCTAGTTAAGCTCAAAATGGCTCATGAACCTGTAAATGCCGTAAATAGATAAGACTTAATAAACATTCCAAGTCCGAACTCTACATCTTTGTTTCCTGCATTATTATTCCTGACCTTGGTAAGGGAAAAAAGAAGCCTAAACCATCACACGGAGCTATTTAACATTCTGTAGGATAGTTCTTGACAGTGAGGCAACATCCTGAATGCCTTCTATTCAATTTTTTTGCACTTTTTAACTCTTAACAAAAGCAAACCACATTTCAGGGACTGACAAAAGTTGAAACTTTTTGACTGTGTCAGCACATAACACCTCTCTTAAACCTCTGAAACTAGAGTATCCACATATCTGACCCAACTGGTCCACTTCATCCCCTTTCTGGATTTTCACGCATACCACATCTTCTTTATTATGGTACTATTGAAAAAAATACAAATTCTGTACTTCTTTGAATAATCTATATCTGAGTACTTCCCCTTCTAGTTCTATTTCTATAGAAAGGAACGGCACTCAGTTCTTTAACTTAAAAGCACATTTAAAAATTTTCCCCTTCTATTTAAAATCTAAAAAAAAAAAAAAAAAAAAAAAAAAAAAAAAAAAAAAAAAAAAAAAAAAAAAAAAAATTGGAAAAGATTAAATCATGGCTTTTTGTAATAGGATTTTTCAAAGTATTTCAGACAGACCTATTCATGTAGAGCTTTAAAATGTGTCCTTTTTTAATGCAAAACTAATGAGATGTACCATTTACAGCGGCTCTAGTATGCTGTTTTGTCAGGTTAAATAGAAACAACTACTGTACATCACTCTTTTCATCAGTAGCTGCATAACTACTGTGATACCAAAAGCATTGTATCTATGTTTCTAGGCTTGCAAATTGAATAGAAATAGCTTTGGCAAGGAGCTTGCTGAGTCCTGTGAAAACATTATTTCCATAAGGCTTGCTGCTTCATTACTTTGGAATAGAGTACCTAATCAGGCTTCACAGGATTTTTTTTTCTGTATAGATGGTTAATATTTACCATTAAGGGAAAGCAACTTTCCTGCTCTGATTCCTTCAATTTCAGTCAAATCACAGCATCTAGACAGTTATCTGTCTGGAAAACTTCTCCACTTGCCTTTTCCCTTTTTGGAGATTTTGCATGTGGATATTTGACAGGTTTAGAGCAACACATGGCTTAAGAAGAAGGTTGGTTTAAAGCTGAACTTTATCAGACTAGAAATTCTGAAAATATATACAAGAGATTTCTGAAAAATGATTTTTTTTTCACATGGCATTTTGTTCAGCTGGACATGAGTAGTAAACCATTCATTTCTCTATGTTCAGGTATTTAGAATATAAACTATGTCTCTGTCTGTGTAAAGACACACAGTCCCAAGCAAGATTGGCTGTGATAAATTTATCTTCAAAACGAGAAGTCTAAAAGATTTTTTATATTTTCTTGTGTATTTTCTTTGTAATCAAGATTCGTCATCCAAATCCATTAACCTCTGCCACTCTTACAGGGAAGGGGAATGGAACATGGTTTACTTCAAACTGCATTCAAAAATTTTTTGTCAGAAATAAAAGGGTTCCTATTGGAATACACGATAGTGGAAAACTATTTTTGGAGTTCTATACATTTGCGTCTTGTTTATAGAAATCAGAAAAGACATTTTCTTTAAGAACTAATTTCTCCACTGTCTCCAGATTGCTTTTATTTGAAATATCCAGAAACACTAATTTATAAGATGCTTACTTTAGCTTTTATTACAAGTATGAACCCTATAGAACCAGTTATTAGTGAGCTTCACCTGCCTTTTTCACTCATTTTACCTAGCTGGAGAATCCATACTGCAAAGCAGACTTACAGATTCATCCCACTGACCTCAAGCACACATATAAGAGTGCCCTTCACTGTTTATACTATTTGGAAAAATTATTAACTGAGACATAGACATACAATCTGCAGACACAGATTACCTAAATACAGGACTCTTTGAGGAAGCTTAGGATGCTTAGTCTCTTAAACGACCTGTCATGAATAAATATTTGGAATTATACTGGCTATGTCTGAGACATATCTTGCAATAACAGCTGGACTTGATAAATTTCACTGACACCAGAGATGCTGCATAGGAGCATAGAGTATATATTTCTGCAGGTACAACCATAGTCTGTATATGCATCCTGAGGCATTCCTATCTCCATATAGGTAAATGCTTTTAACACTGGAAAGAATTGGGCAAAATGTTCTGGGAAAGGTGAAATCAAGGATGCACCAGCGAGTAAAAGTGCTAAGGGTGGCAAGCTGCAGTTAGGGAACAGAAATTTATTTTAAGGGAGATGTCAGAAAACTAATGTTAAATAACAAAAGACTTTGACTTTAAAATTATGGAGATTTATCACATTATTAAATTAAGACAATGCAAATTTATTTGCAAAATCAGAATTTCAGAGTCTATCTAATATTAAGTTCTGTCCTTGCAGCACTGAAAACCAAAGTATTAGTGAAAATGTTTATGGAAAAAAAGATTTAAATTGTTTTCTAGTAAGCTACATCTCTTGACTCACTGTTCATCATTACACAAATTCCAAAACTATCACAAACAAAGCAGCACTGACAAGAGCTTTTCAACAGTTAAGCAGTAAGAAGCTAAAATTTTGAGTTCAGTTGTTGTTCTCATTGAAGATATTATTTCAATCTCACTCTTCTAATCTATCTTAAAGAATTTGTAATATTAGGTTGATGACCTAATATTTTCTTTCTGTAGAGAAAATTTTAATGAGCAAATGATGTGTGTTGCATGGTACAACTGAAGCATTAAAAGAATTAGTAATAAATAATCACATGTACTATATTTTTTGAAAAATGAGCTTGAACAAGTCTTTAATAAAGTCATTATTTCTCTTACCATAAATCACTAAAGTTTATTTTTGCTCACAAGATATAAGGCAGTCAAGGACAACTGCTTTAAATTTGTCCTTGCTTGTAATTTAACATTCAAGAAGTTTCTCATAACTTTTCTTTGACTAATACAAATCAGTACTACTCTATGTGTAATTATAATAAACAAAATGTTTCTTTAAATGAATATAACTTCCATTCTAAAAAGATTACGCAAAAATACTAGCTAATAGATATCAGTTTATTATCGGGGTGGGTTTGAAGTGCCAGTATGCTGAGGCAGAACCAAATTACTTATTTTCTTAGAAATATTTTATAAAAATGGTATAATTTTTCTTTCTATCTACCTGAGCCAATGAGCAAGCTTGCACTGTTCTGCAGGAGTTCCATATTTTTAGAGGGACCAATGATGTCTTTTCTACTGATTTGTAATGAAAAATTTGTGTCAATGAATGTTGTCTGAGCCATTGAGCCTTTCTCAGCTTGCTTCTTTACATTCTTCCACAAAAAAAAAAAAACAAAAACAAAACCAACAAAAAAACCAAACAAACAAACAAAAAAAAAACAAAACAAAAAACAACCAAAACAAAACCATGGAAATATTTAAAAGTCAGGATACCTCCTAATTTTCTGTCATTCTAGGCTCTAGAATAATATAGCATTCTAAAGTCAAGAGTAGCAAATTCAACTTATAATTTTTATCCCCACTTTTCCCCTAAATATATGGCATCTATGTACAGCATAGAGGGTTTTGTCATTGTTTTGCTCAAAAAAGAGACAAAGCATGTCTTACTGTATTTTTTGTATGTGCAATACTGCAAAAATAAGACTTTAATCACTAAAAATTGAATGTGTCCATGTATCACCCCTTAGCATTTGGTCATAATTACACCAGGGACACAATTTTTTTGTTAATAACATTTAATTTTCTAAGTATACAGAAGTCATTCCCCCTGCCCCTTTTAAATGCAGAGTAGTATGACAAGCATCCAGACTCCTTATCAGTTTGGACAACCAGGAACAGGAGAGACAAACCTGGAATGTTCTCCAACTTAGGTGAGAAGAGTATCTTACATAAGCAACTGTACTTCAGTGCTTATGGATTAGAAACCTATCCCCGTTCCTGAATTTCACTTTAAATTGGTCATTTGTGCTTTATGTTTGGGAAGTTTCTGTAACTGAGACCAGCCACCACGGAAGCAGATACTAGTTTTTAAGAAACACAATCAAGACTTCAGAGTCCCAGCTACTTCAGATTCATATCTCTTGCACCTATCACATTTTTCATTTGAAAGAAGTTGTCAAAAATCTGTACAATACAAATATAATGTATATAATTATATAAACACACACATTCTGAACCTTTTTAATCCTACCTCTAACTCTACAGAAAGCAAGGAGAGTACAGTCTGAATGTACCTCTTAACAGAAGTGTTTACACAGAGCCAGACTTTCTAGAGATAAGAAGCTCCAAGAGAGCTTCCTAACATAAAGAGTCTTGTCTGATAAAGGGCTATTCCTCATACAGCAGCCACAAACAGTGAGACACTAATCATCCATTGCAAAAGTTTAACCAAATGGCTGTACTGCTTCAGATATTGATTACTACTGAGGGAAGAAGAAAACACCCTTTTTTGCAGCTGCTCTTCCCACAAATTATTATTAAATTTTGAAAACTGTAAGGCCTGGCAGTACAATTTATTATTGTATAATAAACCTATACTGTACATACTTGAAATTAAAATTTCAAAATACCATTTAAATAATGAATATATTATAACTTATTTCTACTGAAAACATTAATATAAAATAATTGGTGAATAATAATTTAAAAGGCAAAACCTCCTTGAAAGTGAAGAAAATACATTAAGATAAACACATTTATTTGTATTAAAAAAACAAAGTCCTGTTGTAGTCCCATATCTCCCAAGCATTATTGTCTTCTCATCCATCTAACAACCAAGCTGTCAAAACAAAAACTACACACTGCCCCCCAAAAAGCCTCAACCAAAACCAAAGAAAAAAACAAAAACAGTTGTTACCTACAAGATGGTGAAGTATAAACACTATTTATTTCATTAAACATCTACATATGTGCACTATGCCTACAAATTTCACACACCTTTTTACCAGTTCTCATTTCTGTTCCTACCACTTTAGCACTCTTGCCTGGAGTGAGCCTGAGACTTCTGCTCAGGCCATTCCTGCTGACTGCACCTGTGATTCCTTAAGTTCATTACAGCTGGGCAGGGTCTGGGGTGGGATACAGCAATTTAGTAGTAACTAATATTCTCAGTGTGTCTTTTATTCTATCTTGCACACTGAATTAGGAACAGATATAATTCTCTATTCTGGCCTGAAGGCAGGAGTATCTACAGTTCTGATCTTAGAAATAAATAAGTAACTAAAAGAAAATATCCTTTTTTTTGGAGCTGTAAGTTTTCTTTAATCTGTCAGTAGACCTCTGATATGTTTTTTAATTTAATTTGTTCAGCAGAGCTGATTCAAGACCTTGTAACCAAGCAGGCAAATATGACTTTTTCTATCATGAAGAAAAGGTGTTGGGCACTGTCTGCTACTGCAACTAAAGCAAAAGATGGAGTACTTTTGAGCCAAATGAGAGGAATGCAAATTGTGTCTAGACTAAAGAATTTTGTTCTTCCTGTTGGGATTTTGGGGTTAGGTATTACTGCTTTTGTTGGAAGATCAGTTTGCTTACCACAGCACAAACTGCTGTTCCTCATCCCTGAGATTTTCCTTCAGCAGCACTAATTCATGTTGCTAGTTTAGTTTCCCAGCTGTTCTAAACAAGTATTGTGCAAGTCCTCTTTGCTGCAAATTAAGTCAACTTTTTTTCCATATTATTCTAATAGAAAAAAAACAGAATAAATTGTTTATTGTCTCATATAACTTGTTTTGAACTGTGAAACTGTTAGCATATCTTCCCTTAGTACTGAATTTTCTCAGTTTTTAGATGTGGTTTCCAGGATTGGCTATTCATGAATTTTTAAATTCAGAAGGAATTACATTAGTGAACTTGGAAGCTGTTGGAAAAGTTTCCAGTGTTTCTCCTTACATGGACAAAAGTGGAGTATTGGGATAGATAGGTACATATTCTGCCATAATTCTAGGTCCTTGTTAAAGTGAGCTGTGACAGATAAAAATAAATATGTTTTCATTTTTACCTAATAGTTTGACAGCTAAAGCAGTCATTCAGGAAAGGAGAACACTGGGAATTCTCTTATGTTTCATTTAGTTCAAGAAAAAGTGAATTTATAAATGTTGTACCTCTAGTGCCAAAATCACTAGCTTGTAGAGAAGTCAGAATATTCTCTATGCTTCTCTATGGAAGCTGAGCTGCAGTTTGGATAGGTTTATCAAGGGTTAGTCGTACGTTCATCCAGGAGCGATGAAGCACCTCGCTGCATCTTGTCAGGAAGTCTCAGCTTTAGTGGTGGTTTCTTTTTCCTAGTTCTGGACCAGCAATTTGACATTTTGGGTTTATTTTTATCTATGTCAAAGGGACGGGATAGGGATAGTCTAACAAAAATACACTTTTGTATCTCAGAAGAAGTGCTATAGATCCATGCTGGTTCGTGATCCCTCCTATTCTTTCAGATATGTAGAAAATATGGATTAGGTCTGCCTCTAAGTTTAAAATGTGCAGATACTTCTTTTTTTCTGGATAGCTCTGAAATAATTCTATTTTATTGTAATGATATTATCAGCAAAGAGGTAAGGAAGGTAAATGGAAGCTCTCTTCCTTTTCTCCTTAGCTGAATTGTCATTGTATGTGTGTGAATGTGCTGGATTTTCACTTCTGATGCTGCTGTCACTTCTCTGTCAGGCTGGCTGATAAAAGGAATACTTCCAGTTTCAATCCTCCAGTTGAGTCCCAAAAGTCCCATAAGACAAGGCAGTGAAGGTGAAGGTATTTATTCCAATGCACTCTTACCCTTGTAGGCGCAAAAAAATGCGTTAGCCAGTCATGTAAAGCATGTTACCTCTTAGAACATACCAAATGTTCTGCAGATGAAAAGAAGTGGAAATACAGTTAAATAAGATTTGATAAGGTCAAAGTTCTTGTTTCTTAGATCTTTGTGTTCTTCCTTGGTGTTATCAGGTCAGGACCTTCTTTCTGTCACGCCACTCCTTCCTCTGCTATCCCCATCAGTCACTCTTTATAGGCTTTTAAGTGTTGTGTGCAATGAATTTCTTCAATCCATTCCCAGTCTTTATTACACTTGCCACAAAACGCTGACCTTTGCTTTGCATTCCCTTCTACATGTCTTCAAACTGCCTCAATCTACTTTATGAGTTGGGTTAAATGGAAGCAGTATATTTTCCTGTTACAAGGTCATCTTTTCTCATTTTCTTGCTAGTTTTTCTGACAGGGTGATTTTTGGGGTCTACAATCCTGTCTGAATAGCACTCCCTAGTATAGCTTATGTAAAGTTCATTTATAACATGATATGCATCAAAAATCTTTTTTGTATTGAATTTCTTCTCCATGATTTAACATTCATTAAATATATCATCATGTTTATTTGTACATGTATTCATAATTATATATATATAACTAACAGGGCTTCTACCATAACTATTTACTCTGAATATGTTTTCTTAGATTTTACGGAAGAATCATGAAAAAAATATTCTGAAGCTGCATCAAATAAAGTTCATGAACACTGTTTCCTTTTTCACTATTTGTGTTGACAGCAACTTCATGCTCTATTCATTCTGTATGGACTCTTGAATACTTTATGTACGAAAAAAAGCCAGGTGATCTAAAGGAAGCCATCATCTCATTCCTAGTTGTGATTTGCGTCAGATCAAAATTCCCCTTTTTTGATACAAGCTACTCAGCATAAAGGTAAAATATATAAAATTAGGAATAAAATTTATTTCTTCATTGGGAAATTGTTGCTCAGACTCTTGTAAAAGATAAAAAAACCCCAAAACATAAACAAACAAACAAACAAAACAAAAAAACCCAAAAAAAACAAAAAACAAAAAACCCCTCAATCAACAAATAAAAAATCTAACAGAAAAAGAACCCAAAACAAAACCAAAACACCCCCCCCAAAAAAACCCAAAACCAATCAACCAACCAAAAAAACCTTCCAAAAAACCAACCAACCAACCAAAAAAAAACCCCCAAAAAAACCCAACAAAAAAAAAAAAAACAAAACATAAAAGCAAGGAAACCCTCACCAAAAATCTAAACCTCTCATTGCAGGTATTTCTTTCTTAGTTGATTTAATGCTTTAAGGAATATAACCAGAGAGCTTAAATTACTTGAAAGAAAAAATAATCCTAAAATAGGAATCAAGCTCCCAGACTGCAAATGAAGCCACTGTGATGAAACAAGAAAGGAGGATTTATATGATCATTGTAGATGCTTTTTATTTCTCACTGCAGTTTATTCTGCCACTGTTGAACTAGCTGTTGCCTGATGAGGCACCCTGTTAGCTATGCTATGTCACCACATTAAAAGTTCCTTGGTAGCTTCCAACTGGCTGAAATAGCAATCAAAGGAAATTATTCTGTTTTCCTCTTGCCCAGATGACTAATTTTCCTCAGCTTTCAATATTGAGGAAAATAACCTTTTCCCAGTTTCACTGATGAAAAGAGTGAAAAGAAAATCAAAATTAGAAAAAAAGGTAAGTAGATGTAAATAACAATGAAATAATTAAAGGTTTGTAATTTGATATAACATGTATTATATCAAATCCTGCAATCTTTACATGAAATGAGGATTTGTCTAGGGAAACCTATTTGGAGGTTAGAAAGATAAGAAAGAAATCTATCAGGAATAGCATAAGTATAGTTGAGTCTGCTTCAGACTGAGATTTAAACTGCTCAATTCTGTACTTTTCCCTGTATTTCTGAGCAACCAATTGTGGAAAATCTACCTAAGAGAATAATAATCAAAATAATTATTAAGTGAACAGCACATTGAAAATTAAACAGTAAACTAGTTATTTTTTGCATCTGTACATCTCATATATTGAGGAAAGTTCTCTTCTTTAAGACTGCCCTTACATTATTAAAAAGTGCCGTTGTTAGTAATGAATGGTTTGACAAAAGCACAAAAACGATGGCAGAAGTTTTAGCAACATAAAATGTCTTACTCTTGAAATCACTGTCCTGGGGTTCAGCATTTTTGCTGATGGATACATCTGTCTTGTTCTGTTATGGTGAGGTAGCCCTTTCCTGTGAAATGAACTTCTAAGTGGATTTTGTTTTGAAAAGCAATTTAATGTTTGGTGATAACGTTGATTGGTACTTTGTCAGTGTTAGCTTTTAAGCTTCTGTTCTGGTCTGCTTAATTTTTTGAAATAACTTATTTGATTAAGTGATGCTTTACCATCAACAGTTCAGCTGGCTTTCTGCTGATAGCTGGATTTTCTTTCTTCTGTGTTATTTTGCACTTGCTGAGTCTCTTTATCATTAGAATTTAAAAGGGTAGGTTAGATTCAGACCTCTTCTCCCCCATTCTGCTGTTCTTTTTCTAGGTATGTTGTAACAAACTGGGACAGAGTGTACTCTCAGCAAGTTTTCAGATGACACAAACCTGGGAGTAATGGCTGAGTATACCAGAGTGTGATGCTGCCATCCAGAGTGACCTCCACAGGCTAGAAAAACAGACTGGCAGGAACTTCACAAAGATCAACAATGAGAAGTGCAAAGCCCTGCCACACGAGAAGGAACAAGCCCTGGCACCAGTATATGCTGAGTCCCACACAGTTTGGCAAAAAATGAGCTGTAGTCCAAGCTGAACCTGAGCCAGCAGAGTGTTCTGGCACCAAAGTTTGATGATAGTGTGGGCTGAATCGTGAGAAGCATTGCCAGCAGGTCTGGGGAGGTGAATCCTTCCTTCAACTCAGCAGTAGTGGTGTCATACCTGGAAGATTGTCTAGTCCTGGACTCCTGGACATACTTGGGAGAGTACAATGAAGGGCCTCCAAATGAAATTGATGGGGGAAGAAATGAGAGATGGGCAGGGAAGGAACTTAATAATGAATCCAAATATCTGAAGAGGTGGTGGAAAGTGGGTGGGAAAAAGTTCTTCAGGAAGTTCTATTTGAGCACCAGGAAACACTTTTTCACTTTGAGGGTAATTCACTACTAACATAAGTTGCCTAGAGAAGTTGTGGAATCTTCCTCTTTGGAAGTATTGAAAAGCAGTGCAGACATGGTCCTAGGAAACTGGCCCCAGGTGTCCCTGCAGGAGCAGGGGTTGGACCAGATGCTTCCCATCAGAGATCCCTTCCAATCTCTACCATGTGAATCTGTGACTGGGTAGACTCAGTAGCCGCAAGAGCAGACCTGTCTTCCCAGATGGAGACAAATTTGTTGGCCTGGTCAGTTTTCTTGTTTTCCCAACACACATTTTATCTTCATTATGAAGTCATCTGGTCTAGTGATGTCCATCTTCTCTCACTTGCTCCCAGCAGAAAAGGAAACCTCATTTTCAGGAGAAATCATTTACTATTCATCATCACACAAGTAATGCCTTCTATGTCTTTCAAACACACAGATATTTGCTAAAAATACATAAAAATCTCATTTTTTTACTAACTTCTCTAGAAGACATGTGCTTTTGCAAGGTCTTTTATAGAAACATACTACAAGCCAAAATCTCTGACCTGTTGCTGCCCTCAATGATACCATGAATAGTAGAACATCGCTGTGATAAGGACAATTTAAACATGTCATATAAGATTAAATAAATTATTGTTGAAATTTGCAATATTCTATTAGTAATTTAAATAGTCTTATTGAATTTGAAAGAATAACTATGAACAAGAGAAAATTCACCAGATTAAAGATTTCAACTATGGCATTATGAGAGCAAAGAGATTTGTGTTTTTTTTAAAGTGAAACACATGCCATATTTATATTCTTAAATATTTCCTAGAGGTGAAGATTGACAATCAGGAAAAAATATACATGAAAGAACCTAATTACCAATTGCTAATAATAATGACACTGAATAATTCAATATAATTCCCTGAAACAGGGAATGTACATCTGCTATGAAATATATTCCAGCAAATGCCCTGTAAATTTTACAAGAAAGGCCTACTTCTTCCAGTAAGAGAGTAAAGAGAGCAAGTGATCAACTAAAAAGAAAACAAAATTGTGTGCTGATAGGAAAATGTACCCACAGAAAAATTAGTTAAAAGTCATTTGACCATAAAAAGTACTTATAAAAGACTGTTATGATAAAAGGTATACTCAACATTTCAGAAATGGTAATCACAAGTGTATTATTGCTGCTACAAATATCAACTTTTCAAACACTGATCCCTTCAAATACAATGGCTTGAAATTTTGATCATTGGAACAACTAACATTTCATATTTATGCATCAAGAAAAAAATATAAGAAATACTGTTTTTAGCTTTGAACTGCCAAAACACCATGCAGAAACATGTCAGATGTCGTTTTTTCTGAAAATAAATTCCCAACCCAAACCTGTTCTATTTATTCCAAAAAGACTGCATGTTCTCCTTGAACATCTCAAGACTAGTAATAAAATATAAGAGGAAATTATATTAGTTATTTTTTTCTGATCATAACCTGTCTCTGATTAGCTGTAGTTGGGTAGTTTGGAATGAATAATTTCAGCTGTGAGCCTAGCTCAACAATTTCTGACTGAACTGCTGTGGAAGGGTTTGTTTTGCTCCGTTAAGCTGTTCCCCTGAAATTAATGTGTCAACAGTAAAACCTTTTTTAAGATCTACAAGAGATGTCCAGTGTTCTACACTGGTCAGAATTCATCCCTCCCTTTTAAAGGCTTTGTCTCCTACTGCTCTCAGTGCAATTAGAGAGAGAGAAATGTGTACTGCCAGCATGTGATTCAGCCTACAAGCTATGATGTTCCTAAAAGCAGTTATGACCTTGGTAGTTAAACTCAGTTGATGTGAAGCTTATCCCTACCCATACTGCTTTTGAACTGTTGAGCTCTTTGCTATTCATGGCAAGTATGAAATCACAACCTTCTGCACAAATGTGGTGCTTTTTGTCCTCTCGCTCTATTAACATAGCTTGTACATTTCCTTTCTTTCCTCTCTTCATCTGTTTCAGAACAGTTTTAGGATTACTACCAGTGATAATCCTTTGAAAAAAATGATGATGAGGGCTTTTTTCATGAATTGATTAAAAAACAGATCTTTATCCTTATAGGTGTGAATTTTATTCAGTAATGAGAGCACCACATACCAGCAAAAATAACACTACACAGTATACAACTGTATTCTATGAATTGTAATACAGGTTTTGTCTAGCAAAAATGCACATATATTCATACAGACTGTATTCTGATGAAGATATCATTTCTGTGTCAGAAACGGAACTGAGCAATCAGATTTTCTTTCTATATAGTATTCATAGAGATCCTTAGCATCACCAAAACAAGCTGTAGTAGTCTCAGAAAAAATGCAGCTCACTGTAGTAACACACTAAGGAACACCTGCAGTGTCTAAGATGAACAATGCTTATTAATTTGCCATTAAGCAAGCATGTCATGTTAACTTCTACCTGGAAATGTGTATGCTTTTTTTTCTCTCATTGTGAAGAATTTCCATAGCTTTCCTATCAATAAATTATTTGTATTTATTCTATTTTAGAATTTGTATTTATGTATTTATTTTATTGTAGAAAATAAACTCATCCGTAAAAAATTGTTAAATTGAGTTATATCATGAATAATTATAGTAATTGATAATTATACATTTATTGAAACTTTGTATTAAGATGTATTTAAATTTTACTGACCTAATGTTATTCATGAGTGCCCTAGAGATGAAAAACAGCTCTAAAAAGAACTTTCCAAACTATCACTTTTAATCAGAATCATGACACTAGTCTATACTGATTTTTCCTCTGAATTATTGCAGACCAGATGATGATTCAAACACAGTATACACCCTGTAGTGTCTTAATTAAGATAAGAATTTTCTATTTTATGAAGATTTTACTTCTGTTTTTTGTAAAGCCATCATATCACCTGGAATGTTTTAACTTTAATTTTGTTCTTTCCGTTGAGCCAGAGTAGCAATTTAAGCAAGTAACAGATTAATGGTTTCCTTTATTTCCCCAGAGGACATTTGCCAAGAGCTTATACTAATACAGGTCAAACTTGGAGCTAAAATAACTTAATAGTATCCTTTTAAAGAAGGATGGTAGTCATTCTTTTGTTTTGCTAATGACATTACATAGTGGTATATTACTGAAAGGTAGGAAAATCTGCAGAGATTAAGAATGTTATTCATATTCATATTTCACTATAAAATCAGGTCTTCTCTTTAAGTACAAACCTTTGTGCCAATCTGCTCTATTTCAATGCTCAGGGGAAAAACTATATATGTCAAGTAAGTTTTCCAACACAGCTTAAATCAAATGTCAGGATAAAATTTGTACTCATTCTCTTTATGGACATATCTTTATGAGCATGTTTAATACTCAGAGGAGATTTACAAATAAATAGTTAAAAGAAACTAGTATCTGTTTTGCTCAGCCAGCAGTTTGAAACTTGGAAAGTGCTCCTTGGTGTGAATAAAATGTACTTGAAAATAAAATTTTACTTTGTAATTGGGATATCTGAGATTCCTGTTTGCAGCAGCCATCTTGCTGACAAAATACTGATAGAATGATGCCCTATGTAACATTCTATTAAAAAAAAACTGCTTTGAATACTGCACTGACATTTTGGTACATACTAGTTTTGTATTTCCTTCCATGTATATCTTACTGAGAGGAAAACCCCAGTTTTATGAGCACAGAAGAAAAGAACACATTCGAATTGTGACAGATAAATGTTCCATAGGAATAATTTGTACTAAGGTATGAGAACCAGTCAGAAAAGATCAATATTTGTAAAAAATGTAACTTTGACTCTTGTACATAGTAAAACTTAAGTCAAATTTTGGTGTAAATTTGTAGTTGCCCAAAGGTAGGTTTAGATATCATATTTTAAAAACATATCTGCAATCTCTGACCTTCCTAGCATAACACAGATGCCAAATAAATAAATAAATGTTAGTTCTCAGCAGTTTGTTAACTTGGACCTGGCACTGTATTATGGAGGTTTGAGCTGGTTGTGGAGCTTAGACAGAGCAAAGTCAATGTGTTCTTAATTACATATTATTGTATACTTCGTCGGGGTAAACTTTGGCCCATCTTCCAATTTTAAATTCATGCTGATGTATAGTGTTGGAGTGTATCCTGTTAGAGTAACTCTGCTGAACTTCTTCTAGAGATGTGTGCCAAGCAGATTATTACTCTGGCTCTGGCCTATCTGGTAATATCTTAAGGCTAATGTTAGTGCTAGAAAGCAGTTCTTATTCCTTCAGCTTTGGAAAGTGGCAGATTTGGATAGCTACATCCTGCTTAGGAAGATTTTATAGAATATTTTAAGGCAGATACCAGAGGAGACAATGTGGTTCCTGCAATAAGAAGTAGAAAGATCTTTTTAAATAATTTGTGTAGCAACTGTCCTTTTTAGAGATATCTATGACTAAGTAAGTTTAATATGTTTCAACATTATTGGAATTTTTTAAAAATAATTTTTGTCATAGAAATAAATCAAATTTTTTTTTGCTATTGTTGAGGAATTGTAATGTATTACCTCCATACCCTACACTTTTTTTCCAAGAGATTGTATATTTTCATAGTTATCCTTTTCTCCCCTTTTTGCCAAGTACCTTATTTCATTTTTCTTTTTCCATCGTGTAAACACTTTCAACGAAATGTTAGCATCATGAATAGGTCAGTGCAAGATAAGGATGTATTATCTGAACAAACTGATTCACTTCTGTTTATAAGCAAAAAATATTCATTTATTTATCATTATATTGCAAAATGCGCTGCAATATAATTATTGAGAAAGCTCAGATTGGTATTTTTAGTATACTAGCAAATCAAATATTAAGATTTTTGAGCATGAAGCTAATTTAGGACAGCCCTTACACATGCTAGTTAACAAGGCCTCAGAAACATATGGTTTCATGCAGGCTGCCTACTACATAAGTCATGAATCTTCCAGATTCTGATCATCCCTGTGAATAGTTATAGCAGCCACAAGCCTGTGAAGGAGCCTTCTAGGACTTCTGCAGGAGGGATGTTTGAGCTGCTGAGTGATATTGAATTTATCAGCATTGCCGGGGAGTCCTGGGCATTCCTGTATTCTGCTGCAACTGATGTTTACTTCAGTGCTTACTTCGTGCTCTTTGTTCTCCTGCTGCCCCACCCATCTGTCAGGTGGGTTTTGTTGTTTTGATTATTGGAAAGACTTGTTTATACTTTCATAAAGACAAACAGAGAGCAAACATATCCCACTCGGTGACATAAAACTCAGCAGATTC
Source organism: Cettia cetti (assembly GCA_013401135.1). NCBI lineage: Eukaryota > Metazoa > Chordata > Aves > Passeriformes > Sylviidae > Cettia > Cettia cetti. The sequence goes on from VZUI01096886.1 coordinate 40,508, forward strand.
TTAGCTCAGATACAGATGTTGAATTATTTCTTATACTTAATAACTTACACATCTGCTGATAAAAATCAGGCAAATACAAAAGATATGATATTTTCAGTATTATTTTTGTCTTTCCTAACCACTGGCATTTTAGAAAAACCCACTCAATCCTATTTAACCATAAAACCACAAGTCCTATGTGCTGAATTTCAGGACATGCTTTATTGATGCACTACCATCAAGAGAGAGAGGCAGACACCCTAGCCAAGTCGAGGCATGAAAAGAGAGAGTTTAATTTTCACCTTCAGTTTATATAGATTTTGAGAAATGAGACCACAATGGAAGACTGAGGTTCAACCTCTTCAATTCCACTGGTCTGAGAAAGTGTCCATCAATTGTCCCTCTTAAAGAAAAGAATGTAAACAATATAGATAGCTACAGAAAACATTGCTTTATTTACATGAAAATCTGTGAGAAACTCTGACTCCAATTTAGAAGGCTGAAAAACAGGGCAACACTTAATGGTTGTGAGTTTCAAGCAGATAAAAATAAATACTTCCAAAGTCTGGATTGTCTTACTTTCTGAAAAGATGTCTTCCGTTCTCACCTGTTTTTTTAAGCATAGCAAGCAGGACTTCCATCCAGTGCCTAGACCTGGTTATCAACATTCTTGAAAGTATGTGCACACTCAGACATTTTGGTTGGTATTACAAATTCCTCTAAATTGCAAACTGTCTGAAAGATAAACATTGCTATGTTCATCCTTATAGGGTCAAATTTGATCTTGTACATCTAACCTGTCTTTAACTCAGTGAAAGATTTGAAGGGTCCTCAGGATTTGTCCTGGTTTTGTACCTACAATATTCACTGAGAAATACAGCGTTAATTTCAGTTGGAACAGTTTCAAACCTACAATAAACCTTTCAAAATTCCTGCTTTTATCTCACTTGCAGAGATATTGATAATGATGCAGTAGTAGAAATTGATGAAAAATGCATTCAGTATTACATGCAGTCACACGGATCATCAATATGATGAATAAAAAGAATAGTATGATTCCTTTTAAAAAAATAATATTTTCAAATAAAGAAGCTCTGGTAGTCTGATATTTCCTTTAAAAATAAAAACACACAAAAAATAAAGAAGTCAATTTCAAATAAAGAAAATAAAGGATCTGATCCTGCAATCAGTGTATGTACTGATAGACCCTGCAGGACTCTATAGACAGCAGTCATCATATCTTCAGCTATCCAGAGGGCAGGTGGCCACATGTGAGTTGCCATCCTACCCTTCCTTTGTCATAAAGGAAGAAATTAGCATGTTAAGGCAGTGCCTTTCTCTAGTCAGTTTTAGACTTCTGATTCAGAATTTATCGTGTCCTATGAGTACAAATTTGTCTTCATTTATTAGGAAAGGTGTCAAGACTGGTGGGCCAAGCTATCTATCATAGATATTTACTTTTGGTCAAAGGAGTTCCACCCCAGATTTCCAAAGAATATTTGTATTTTAAGCTCAGGACACTCTAGTACCAAGAAAAGACAGATTCCTACAGTGTATTCAACCTCACAACTGACATAGTTTTGTATTCTTCAATAGTATTAAAACTTTTTGAGAGTTTTAATAAGTGTGTAGATAATTCCTGTTTTTTAAAATAAGCAGGGCCTAAATAATTAGTGAACTATAAATAATTCAGATAGAAGAGACATTGGAGACCTTCTAGAGACCATAATCTATCAACAATTGGGAACATTAACATCAGGCATTCCAGCCATCTTTCTAATAAGAATATTAAATATGCAGCCAGATCCAAAAGATGAAAGTAGAAATCTGGCTTCCATTCAGCAACATAAATAATTAATCCACCTGTCTATCTACCTATCATCAATCTACTAAACTGAATGCTTCAGCTTGTTCTGTAAGTTTTGTAGAAAGATAGGACTTGAGGAATTAAAGAAGTTTGTAACTAGAACAATGGACTTTGAATAAACCTTTCTTGATTGCACTTGATCTTTTCAGCAGAGCCATAAATCTTTTTTTTTTTCTTGTACTTGTACTGATTTCTACTCTTAACTTGAGGCTATCAGGGTTTACTATCCTGAGTGTTTTATTTGCTGTAGTGTTATATACAAATGTTGTGGGTTTTTTGGTGCTTCCATTGTCTCAGTGTTAGAAATAGCATTCAGCCAGAACAGCACATTCCACATAAGGTCCTACAATGTTATTCACAGACAGGACTAGTTTAAAAAAATCTAATTTTTTAGCATCTTTGAATAGGGAAAAATTCTTATGAAGAATCCATTGAAGTGGCTAGCTGGCTGCTATTTGGATGGTGATGGGAGCCTGTTGCAAGGGCCCTTTCAACAGTATCTTAATCTGAATTATCTGAGACTTTCAAATTGCTCCAATGAATTTTTATAATCAAGTTGTTTGATGGCCTTATGTGACCACTTCAGAAAATGAACGATCCTTCTTGTTGTAGTATCTTAATCTGTGTACAAACATCTGTTGTCTGTCTCTGCTATGTGCAATGGACTGCTATCTGATCAAACCTGCATAAGCAGAAACAGTTGTTTTATATTATTTATACATCTTTTGGTCAATTCTACATCAAGTCTCTAATACTGACAGATTTCCCACGCAGGAGGGCCAACACAATTAAGAACACAAGTAGCATCTACCAACTAGTCTGTGCATAGCCTGGGAAATGTCTGTGACTGTCCAAACTCCCACTTTCTGCAGCAGTTAATCAAATGCTTTGACAGGGGATAGGAGTTTGGTCAATCATCTTGTTTCTAGTCAGCCTGCTGTTTCAATTCAATTCATTGTCTCATTTATGCAGAGACTAGCCAGAGAGTTTCTAAGACCACTGTGAATGCATACAAGAATACTCCTCATGCCCATCCAGACATACCAAGTTATTGCTGTAGGGAAAACTTGAATTTCATCCTTATATCATTCTTATAATTTAAATTCCATGCCAACAGTTTTACACACATTACTTGGACAGGTAAATTTGTAAAACACAGAGGACCTAAAAGTATTGTTCAGGGCTACTTCTTGGAAAGGGTAGAGCAGTCTTTCAGTGCTTTGCATTCTTCATTCACCTTTCAGTACTAGACAGAATAGATGAAGACGGCAAAGCTCTGAAAATCATAAAGCTAGAAATTTCTATTCAACCCCATACATTTATCACTCTGCCAGTCCACCTTAAGAATTTATTTACATCTGTGTTTTAAAATGTGAAGAATAACTTTGTGTCTTTTTAGATATCTCTTAGTACTGATACATATTCTTAGAAGGCTTCTCAGCTATGGACCTATTTAGATTGCAGTAATACTTCTATTCCCATTATTGTGGCCAACTTTTCTAAACGTGGACAATTATTGAAACAAAAAAAACACACACATAAAAAACCCAGTCAATTTTATCTCATTTGTATTAATTATATTCTGTATTCCATTTGTTTTGTGTGTCATTAAATACATTTGGGAAAAGATTCATTTTTGTTGTTCCTACACGTGTTTTTTCATTATAATTGTTTCTATTACAGAACTAATTAAATATCCCAAAGTTCTCTCCTTTAAATTTAATTACCTTTTAATAAAATGTATACCTATTTCTCACTATTATTGGTTAACCTTTAGCTACTTTTTCTATTTCTTTCTCTTCCACTTACTGCTGCAATTACACTTTGTACTTAAATAACGCTATTAACATGGGAATTTTGAGAGGCAAAAAAAGTTCACTCTAGCTTATACACATTAGATAATCACAGGGTATTATAACCTAGATTTCAAGAAACAGATTTCAAATATTTTTATCCTGATATTTTGATGCATGGCTTAGAACATTTTATCCTTATTTACCTGAGTATTTACATGTATTAGACTTCTCTGGAAATACAAATTTAATAATCAGTCCAACAAAATGCCTTCAGAGAGGAGGAATGTAGGATTTTCTAAGGTCAGGTTATCTGACTTTCTTACTGACTTGTTCCTCTTCACTGCAAACAGTCTTAGAAACCTTCCATAACAAAAGCTTGGTAGTTGAATATTGTAACAGATATGGACACCACCTTAAATTGGTGCAATTTTCAGATTTAAAATTTAACCAATGGCCCTCTGAATCTAATTGTCTTGAAAAAATAGACTTTTGTATTTGGCTTTGGAAATGAATATAAGACATTAGTTTCCTGACTGAAAGAACTTCTACTTCATTTTAGCAGCATCTCATGTGGTTATTAACAGAAATGTTGAGCCTAAAGGTGGAGATAAATTCTAGCTGTAATTCATTACAAAAAGTTTGATGGTATAATCTTTCTGCATTTAATTCTCGAAACCCTCATGACCTAAAACATCAGGGAAGTCAGAACCCACAAGAGAAAGAAAAGAAAAAAAAAAAAAAAAGGAAAAAAAAGGAAAAAAAAAAAACAATTCAAGAGGCTAGACAATTATGGAGACAATTGACTAGAGAATGATTATGTGAGTCACATGTTCTTAGCTTAGCTTTCTAGGAATCTCTATCATCTCCTCAATCTATTGGATATATTATATAGCTGATAGGTAATATTAGGATAGTCAAAGTGTGCTCAGGAATTGGCTCACCCAAAGCCTTTTATGCATAAGTCATCAAATCTTCATGTGGGGAAACAAGACATATTTATACATGGCAACATAGAAGGCCACTAAACCATGCTGAAATTGCTCTTTTACAATTTTTTTTCAATAAATAACCTGATGATAATTGTGTGTAGTCGTTTCTACTAATTTGGTACTATATCCTTTGACTGTCAAGTGTAAGGCCCCCAAAAAATTATTCAATGAGACTTTTAAGGTCTTATGGTTTTTCATTTACTCTGAGATAGATGCACAGAAGAAACAAGATATTCTCAAGAGGTCAACAACAAAACAAAAACACAAAAAGAACTTTACTGACAACTTTAGAAAATCAGAGAACTTTGGCAAAAAGTTTAGAGCAGAATTCAGTCAACATCAAATGCTTCCCAATGTACTAACTTGCCCCATTCAACTTAACAAACTCTAAGCCCATTTGATTTTAAGTTACTCAAAAATTCCAAGATTCCAAGAGGAGGGAATAAGAAGAAGGAGAAAGACAGAAAACATATAGAAAGGACATATAGAAGAAAACATAGAAAAGAACATATAGAAGAAAATATAAAGAAGAACATACATAATTACCACTCCTCATTCCAGAACTGCTCACTGAAGGAGATTCCAAGAGGAGGTGGGGTCCAGTGTTCAACTGATAGAAAGCTCAACAGGAGGTAGGGTCAAGACAGGAGGTGCTTGCCTCGTGTTCTGCTTTAAATACCCCTTGGGCTTCCTGGGCCGTTCCCCGAGGTGGAACTGCCTGTCTGGTGGCCACTCAGGAGCTGGGTTAGGGGCTCCAGAAGCAGGGGTGGAACATTGCCTTCACTATACCAGGGATTGGCAGCCACTGCAGAGTGGGATATAGGCTGGGAACGGGGTGAGCAGAGTAGGGCTTTACCTCACCAGAGCAAGGCCTGCCCTGCCCCTTCTACCACACACACAAACAAAATGTATGGAGCCAGCAATCTGTCCAGGCTCTCACAGTGAGGGAGTGGCAGTGGTAAATTCTGTGGTTTAATGCAAGACTGAGGGTTACGGGGGTGGTTCTGAAACATGACCAAGGAGCCAGCAACTCTTAGTGAGCAAGTGCAGCGCATTTAAAAGGCCCAAGGGAGTGCCAGACCCTGGAGCACTGCCAGCAGAGTGGGCAAGCAGAGTGTGGTGCGCCAGACAGGGCACGGCAAGGCAGTTTGCAAAGAAGGGTGTGTGGGGAGGGCCTTACACCCTGCTCATAGGTCCACATCCCAGGGAAGTGCTCTAAGTCTCTTCCATAATGGTGGATACTTGCCTCAGAGTTAAAACCAGTGTTTCCATGGACAAAGCCCATAAGACATCTGATGCTTCCATGCAGACAGAACTGGTAAGGAGGAAGACTGCTGTACACAGCTGTAGACACCCACAAGCAAGGTTTGCAAGGAGAAACTGTACCAACAGCACACAGTGGATACCATAAAAAGAAACAATAAGTTCTCACAGGGGATGTTACACACTCTTAATACTGTTACACACTCTTAAGACATAATGTAGAGCCCACCTGCCAGCCTGAGAGGGAGTCACATGAGTTATGCTGTCGTCAGGGTACTAAGGTCCAAGATGTTGCTGAGAGGGTTCCACAACTAGTCAAGGGCAGACACTACTATCCCCTGCTACTCTTTCATTTGGACATGAATGAATTGCCAGTCACTGCGTATGTGTGAAATATCAGTCCAGTGTGATATTATTTTGTCTTCATTTTAAAGTCCCTTTTTGCAGATGCAATTAGAAAAACATAGAAGCAATTTCTCAAGTTCCTTCTAAGAAAGGGAAAGGAGTGTGCTCAAATCTGTCTTCTTCACCCAAAAATCAGGTCAGTTCTAGATCTATATAAAAAATAACTAACTGACTGCTGCCCTTGCTTTATAGAGACATTTTAGCCACTCTTCTGTATGGATATGTAATTGTCTATCATTAATAGTACATGGTGTTGGATGTATTGACATAATTTATGATATTGTATCCTCAAATACTATTCCTTATAGAGAAATATAGTGAATGAGTTGAAGAGTGAGTGACAGCTTGCACATGCAAAATCTGTGAGGTGAATTAGAAATCTTAAATATGTATAATTGATTACTGTGCACAGGTCCCTTATTAATGTGGAAGATGTGCATGAATATAATCTTTGTCATCTATACATCACAAATTGATGTTCTACATCTAATCAAAACATTCCATAATTTATACAGTAATGTTGTGTTATGGCCATTGGCTCCTGCACCTTCTTTTCAAACACCTTATCTGAAAAGGAGAAGCTTGATGGTAACCTGCCAGGCCTATCTGCCAAATAATGGTTTCCAAATAGAGACTTCTGGGTGCAGGTTATGCTATGAGGTAATGTTTGAAAGGGTGTGGGAAGTATGCACTACCTCATTTAATCATAAGATAGTAATAACTTCATTAATCCCTAAAGATAATGGCACAGATTAATAATTGCTTTGATATTAATGGCAGGAAAACATGCTGGTTTTGTAAAGCAGTATGATGACAAAAGTGATCAGCATTTATTCACCTTCAGAGATATTTGATATAACATCCTGCAAAATCTGAGAGTGGGAGGCATCATTCCCTGATAGAAAAAAACTTTGCATTTCTAATTTGGATGAATACAACAGAGGAAGAAAAATCTCAGATTTTGCAGCAGTGATAGAGAATTATATTAATTCTTAATGTCTCATACTGTCAGACTGTTTAAAATTTAATAATCAGAAATGTAGATGAACAGTTGAAGGCTATTATTTCTGGTCATCAGTGCTGAACAGACTATAAAATATATTCTGAAGTTACCAAGGGATTATTTTCTGTCTTCTCATGAAAGAAATACTTGATATTTCCCAGTCTGTACTTAAACCAGTTCCAACCATTAAATAATCTTAATCAGAATAATATTGAGCAAGATGTTTTTTGCATGGCTTAATGTCAAAGCCAAAACCAAATTACTGAATCCTTCTGATTTCAATTGGGTGAACAGTGAGGGGTAAATACAAACAAAATGCAGAAACCATGTTTGAAAGTGTAAATTTAGTCCACGCTAGCTTTCTAAATGTTTGAAATATATGAAGCTAAAACTGTGTGATCTCTTTTATGCATGTATAACAGTACAGGTATCAGTAGACTTACTGTTGTCAAGATCTGGAATTATTCTTCAACTATATACTTTTCTCTTTTGACATGTACATTAAATGTGCATAGAGTGTTCATAAAAATTCTTTGTAGGGTTCTTTTCAGTGTAATTCTAATGTAGTCTGAGGATATGGAATGTTACCTTGACAGAAGTAAACACATATCCCCCTGCCTGTCTATTTGTACAAGTTGAACACAAACAACATCAACTAAATTAAGATAGAGAGGTATAGTTTAAAAATCATCAAGAGCATGTTAAATTAAGGTGGTTTTGTCTATACATGAAGAGTAAATAAGTTTAGCTCATAATCCTCCTGCTAATATGCAGCAAGTTATATGGCTATTTACTGTTGTTTTACTGGAGCTGCAGTGCACACTTAACCAAAAAAAGTGTTAACAGTGTTTGATAAACAAGATTTAGCAAAGTTTCTTCCTCTTCAAAAGCTCTTCAGGAGAAAAAGATACCAGTAATTTACTTTTATTGAAGCAGGACTCACTAGGGAGTAAATGTATGAGAATGCTGACTAAAGATAGATAAGGTGTCTGTACCTCCCATTTTTAAATACAAAGAAAACATCAGTGATGAAAAGTTTCATGCTCTGCCTCTCTAATTTCTACAGTTTGGATGTATTTAAGGTATCTTTTCATAGGACCACAGAACACAGTGCTTACTTTATGCTTTTTGTTCTCCTTCTACCCCATACAGATATTTAGTGGTTTTGTTGTTTTGATTATTGGAAAGTCTTCTATTTGTACCTTCATATGGACAAACACACAGAAAACAACCATTTCCCACTAAATGACACAAAACTCATCAGATTCTTAGCTCAGATATAGATGCTGAATGGTTTCTGATACTCAGTAAATTGTACATCTCCTGGTAAAAATCAGGCAGTTACAAAAGATATGGTATTTGCAACATTATTTTTGAGTTTTTGAGTAGTTTATTTGGAGTATTTCTGCTTCTCAATGGCAATAGGTTTATTTTCAATTTTCTCATATTCCTACTGCCACTTACACATTCTCTCAGGGACAACTATTCTCAGCTTCAACAATACTCAGCTCCCATTTCACAACCTGTCAAACTGCTACTCAGGCAGAAAAAAAAAAAATAACCCATATGTAGTCTCAGTAGACTGAAAATTAGCTTACTCATAGTTATGCCTCCTCACAGCCTCACAGGAATTATTAATTCACTGATTGCTGAAAAGGCTGCCAGCACTAACTGGAGTCCTCAATGATCACTGGAAAAAAAAAAAAAAAAAAAAAAAAAAAAAAAAAAAAAAAAAAAAAAAAAAAAAAAAAGAAAAAGCAAGTAGCCTGTACTTTTTATGACCTCAGTAAATTTTGCCTTTGTTCATACTCACTCACACTGGCTGCACAATCACTTATCTTTTTAATCTAATTATGAAACAAGTAATCAAGTTCTTGAGTCCTGTATTTTGAAGCCACAAGACAGGATTACTTTCACTTAACTTTTCACATTTACAATGTCGCTTTCCACATATGAGGTAGTTATCCTAAGCTTCCTTTTTACAGCAGACAGTTAACCACTTAGTGATATGATTCATCTGACCTGTGTTAGACATCAGTTTTAGGGTAAATCTACAGCTGCTCAGATTAATCCTATCTAATGTGACTTTATCATAGAGCAGTAAGAGTATTAGAGACTTAGAAATAAATGTAAATATTCTTAATTTTTTTTTCTTCAAGCCTCCTTTGAGGAAATACAGAAAATTAGAACTTTTAATGTCTTTTCTGACAGAATATGCTAATAGCAGAAAACTGCGTAGATCAGACTCTCTAGGTTAATCAGGGTTTTCCATGTGCTGTGGAATCCAGTGACTATTAAAGATTTTTAATTTCTGCTCAACTTACTCCTATTAATAGATATAAAAATATTATTAAGAAGAATTTATTTCCTGGATTATTTTAAAAGACAGATTCAATATAGTAGAGTATAACATTCAGTTATATTTAACCTTCCTTCTGAGTGGTTTGACGTGATGATCTGACCTCTTAATCAAGGATTTTATGATTCTGATGAGTTAATGTCTATGTTTCTTAAATATTAATGTTGACAATTTATGGAACTGAAGGATTTTTTTTTCCACCAATGTCTTAAAATGGCAATTCTGATGCTCCAGTGAACTAACTATATTAATATGGCAGCAATATTTTCTTGTAACTCTGCAGTAAATCTGAAATTCCTTTTTAGTAAACAAAATTATATCACATATAACTCAATTTAAAGAAAAGGAAGCAAAACTTTAAATTGGTATTCAGATAATCAGCAATGCAATTTGTGTAGGATTAAGTATCAATTGAAATCTGTTGTGATACAACACATGCATGTTATCCAATCCTTGTTTTCTAATAGTAGTTGCCATAACTACTAAAATATTTTTCCTGTAAGTTTTGTGGTTCAACTGTATACACAGCAGTCAGAAATGCTGTTATATGTGAGAAATTATGAGCTGCTACAAATGGTGTAAAAAGCTACATGGTGTCATATTTTTTCCACCATGTAGTAAAGGAGGGATGGGTATAGGTGAGTGAATACTATCACTTACCTAAGACTCACACATACAAGGACTTTTAAATAGATGTCCTGCCTACTCTTGCCAATCCATGCTAAAAGTCAGACCATTGAATCTACTGCTTATCCTTGGGATATTAATGTCTAAAGACATTGGTTTTCCCCAGCATTATTTGTCTAATATTCTGTTCCTGTGTCAGGCTGTTTGCAGCTGGTCCTTGAAGACTTTAGGAGGTTATCAATTCAGCCTCTTTCATTGTGCAATAATCTTTGAAAAAAAATGAACACAAGATCTCACTAATAAGTCCTAAAATAAAAAGAAGTCTACAGATATCACTATTACTCACCTGTCTCCAGATGAGACATGGAGAGACAGTTGTCGTACATGTAAAACTCCAAAATAAATACCAAGGGTGTGACTCTCTGGAAATCCATATCCAATATAGAGTAACATGACTGGGAGAAGTGGACCTTAAGGTACATTTTTCTCCAACATAATTGTTGCTGGGCGAATTTTCAGTGTTTTTCACACAGCATATTAGATTTTGTAGGCCCCCTGATGAATACTCAGCTATTATATCTGTATAAGGACGCTAAGCATTCTGCTCAGTCCTCCAAATCTTATGAGATTATGTGTATAAATGATATAACACAGATGCTCATTTTTTTTTCTATCTGTAAGTAGAAATTTTCTTGCTTAACTCGTCAAGATTCATCTAGCTTTCTTCAACTTTCAGTGGAAAGTATAAGGCAAGATTCTGCAGGGAAATAAAAACTTGCCACATATTACTGATTATTGTATATATAAGAGAAGAGAGTGATGTTTATGCAGGAAGTCTTAACAGCAGAATTTTTAATCTTGTATATTTGAATTTGTAAATAAATTTTATAAACAAGACAACTTCAAAATAAAGCCTCAAAATAATTTGTCACATGGGGTAAAAATACCAGAGGGGGGGAAAAAGCCACATAAAGATGGAAAAAGATTTTAAAAAGTATTGAGAGTCTTTCACGAAGATTATCTACTAAATTGTTTCATCATTGCTTACCACCCAGAACGTTCTTCTGAATTGCAAATCTGCACAGTTTAACAATTACTGTTAATTTAGTCAGTTATAAAATCTATAACTTCACATGGTCTATAAAGTTTGTGTAGATATTGCATATTCAGTATTTTGGCAGTATTGCTTCTGTGAGGGCTTTGCTTCTTGTTAGCCAGAGGAGTCGAAGGCATATGCATGAAAGCAGTTTACCCTGCATGTACTTTGGCTGAGGTATACAATTTGCTTTATGCAAGGAAGAGAATCTCAGACAAAAAACGGAGAGGTCACAAGAAACTTAGATAAATGTAACTTTCAGTTCTCATTCCATGGCAAAGAAGAGAATGCAACTTTACAAAAGTCATCTCTCACTGCTTCTTCCATCACTGCAGCCTATGGCTGTAGAATTTTGGGATAAAAGGGTTAAATGATTTTATTTTTTTCTTAAAATATCAGCATGTTTTATATTTCTTCCTAATAAAGAAGAGAAAAGTAGCTCTGTAGACTGAGTAAAATTTTATTTGTACATTCAGCAACGTAAATGATTACTTTGGATAATGGTATATAGTGGTAAGATGTCAGCTAATAGACTTGATTAAAACTGAGTCAGCAAATAGATTTCCTTTTTCCTTCACAGATTCAAATACATAGAAATTGCTGTAAAATGCTGAGAATGAACAGCAAAAATGTGTCTATTTTTGTCGGTATGTAAAATTCCAAGTCAGGAAGAAGTCCATCTTGCCTTATGGGGTGAGTTGTTATAATTACTTATAATGAGATAAAAGACTGTTTCAAAAATAACTTCTGTCTCATAAATAACAAAAAATGTCTAAATTTGTATGGATACTCTCAAGCTAACTCTGTCTTTTTCCCCAAAAGGAAAGGGATAAAATACTTGTGCATCTGTATGCATTTGAGCTGATTGTATTGGTGAGGTAATTGAAAGTCTAATATTTGTCTTGCTAATGAGATCCAGTTATTTGAACTTTAGATTTAACCCCAACTTTTTTAGTGTCTTATTTTTTTTTATCTAGAAACACATTAGAAACCTTTACAAGTAAAACAAGTAAAAACCTTTACAAATAAAAATTTGAATGATCAGCAAGCATACCCACTTCAAGAAAGAGGAACTTTCTTTTCTTTATATATCATTATTGTCTAAGATCCTAATTTAGACTGGACCCCCTCACTACTTGCAATAACATATTTTGTTCCACTGTATTCATTTCCAAAGTTATATTCACTGCAGTTGCTAATGCATTGTTTCATATGTTCTACTGTTTTCATGTATTTTAATGTTACATAGCACTTGTAATATCTTTTCTTTCTCCCCACACGATTAGCTGAAGTAAGGGCTGAAAAGTTGTCTTCTGATCACAGATGTATATCTCTCTACTGGACTGAAAGAAAGTTGTATTAAATTTTTTTGTGAATAAGGGATATACTCCATTCTAAATTATGCCATATCCAGAATAAATAAGATGAATTTAGATTAGCTGGAATAAGAACTTTGTACGTAGTATGAAAGATTGTTTCACAGCAGGAAACAAAAATTTTGCATGTGAAACATGCAGAAGGGAGGAAAGTAGCAAGGAGTTAGGCTGTATTTTAGCTGCAGAAACTCTTGTTGAATAAAGATACATTTTTAAAAGGATCTCCATACACTTACAAAAAATTATGAAACCTCCTGGTTTGGAGTATAGAATTTGGGGTCAAATTATCCTTCATTAATGGTTGCTTTGGTTTCTTCATTTGCATTAAATGGACATTTGACACAATCATTTAACATCACTTCAACTTATTGTTAAAATGGAATTCTGACATGCAACTCCATATTGTAAAATTATTTTGCTGTTGCTCTCTTTTGATAAAATCAAAGGTTAAAATTAAAAATGGAAACTCATCCTTCACAGTAGACACTGATTTAGAGGAAAAAAGTTATTGTACATTTTCAGTAATTTCAGTAGATGCTGAAAACATTTTAGCAAAGAAATCGGGTTTATGATAACAAAATACAGAAGCTAAAGCTTCTTATCATAAGTAATTTTTTCACTTAGTTATGTAATATTTTCTATATGTTCACAAAGACTTTGCAAGTGAGGAAAGAAAACTTTGAAAGGGAATAAAGCAAGGAATTAATAGTTGGTCTGACTCAAAACACAAACAGGTATAAGATAGAAATACAATACTACTAGTAAGAAATTATTTTGTCTAAGCACTTTAAAGATGTAAGTATTGTCAAATCTGCTAGAAAGGCCAGATGTTGTGTGGGGCTTATTGTGCTCTTAATGCATGCTCTTATAAACAAACAACCCAATTAACACAAACTCTTATTCGTTCCAATTCTGACTCAATAGCTACTGATAGTTTTAACTCTCAGTTTAAAAAGTACTTCCCTGCTGTCATACAAAGAAAGGACGATATCTTAAAACATAAAAATGGATGTCTGCAAATGTTGCTACTATATTGTAAGGAGTTTATTATTTGGATTTTTCATAGTTCTAAAAAGGGTTTGTTGCCATATTACTTGGCAATTTTGTCAGAACCCAAATGATTGTATGATCTATGCCAAGAAAAAACAAACAAACAAAAAAAAGTGAAAGTTAAATCAGCAAGAATATACTTATTTTTTGGCATTTTTAGCTACAGCTATTCTATTAAGCAGGCTTGGGAATGCTCCTGGGCAGAGGCTAATTGGCAGAGAACAGTCCATATCTAAGGTAATACACTGTGTCTGCTTCCACACCATAATGTCTGTATGTAAAGACCCATTGGTCCCTACCTTTTAAATATCTGGGTATGCCTGGGAATTGTTCAGGAGGGCGAGAGAGTGATTGATAGATGCTGGAGTCCAGGGCATTGCTTTGAATACCCTGAACAGACTGAGACCTGTACAGTGAGGTTTGGAACCTGTACGGGGGGTCTGGAATCTGTACAGGGGGTTGGAGACCCTGGTACACAACCCAGAAGGACAATGGTTTCGACTTTAGTCCATGGGCAAAACTTCCAACACTGAGAGAGGAATTACAAGCCACAAAGGGTAGTAAAAAGTAGTGTAGTTCCTCACATTTGGGTTCTTAGAATAGAGGTGAATGGGGACAAGATGGAGGAATCTGGGCGGTGCCCTGGGGTCTTCTTCTTCTTCTTTGTCTCCATCTTCTGCTGTGACGTTGGCACAAAGTAGCTTTAGAGGGATT
>VZUI01096889.1:0-30337 GCA_013401135.1 Cettia cetti
GGGGGTGGGGGTGGGGGGTGGGTGGGGGTGGGGGGTGGGCGGGTGGGTGTCTGTGGAGCTGGAGCTGTGGTCAGGTTGTGTTGAAAATCAGGCTGTGGGCTGTGATTTAATCTAGAAAAATCCAGGAACACAGAGGCATTCCTGGGGGTGAACTGTGCAGGGCCAAGAGTTGGATTCAATGATCCTTGAGGGTCTCATCCAACTGAGGATATTCCATGAAAACTGAGTGCAAGGGAGGCACAAAAGTGATTCACTACAGCTCAGCTCCTCAGAGTACCAGAATTTTTGCAGCCTGGGCACAGATTTCCTACTCAGAAAACTGGGAATGAACCCCAAAGCAAAGACTGTCAGAAATTCCCATGTGAAAATGTGACCCCAGGGCTGGAGCACCAACTGTACTCTAATTATGGCCATTTTGGCCAACTCAGCTCTTCAAAAATGTCCTTTTAGTTCTTCATGTCAATCCCAAAGTGGGAATTTCTTCTCTGGGATTTGGTTCTTCCCATCTGCTCCTTGCTCAGAAAGTTTCTTTTCCCTTTTTTCCATTTCTCATTCCTGAGGGATATCTGTGAAACCTTTTCCTCACCTTGGGAGGAAACCTCATTGGGGTTGGTGACTTTACTGGAAATTGGGGAGTTGGTTTTTCCTCTTCAGAGCTGATTCTGTGGTGAGAATCATCACAGCTGTAGCTGGAAGGACCATTTCATCCCAGATGGATGCAGAGCACCAGGACCAAGTGTCCATTTCTGGGCTCTAGCAAAGGCTCTTGCTCTACAATAAACTGAGTATTTTTCCCTTCCAGAGGACAAGTGCCATGGGACTGATGGAAAATGTTCCATATCACTGGAATTACTTCACAGAATGATGGGGTATCCCAGGCTGGAAGGGACCCATGGGGATATGTGAAGGTTCTTTTCTCCATGATGGGGGGGAACAGAACTCCCAGGTGGAGCAGAGGATGGATGTAGGTCCCTTCCAATGGAACTGTTCCTGTCTCCCCACTCCTCCCTTCTTGTCTCCCTTCCTTCTTCCTCCTCTTTCCCCTTTCTCTTTTATTTCTCCTTCTTCCTTCTTTTTTCCCTTCCCCTTTCTTTTCCCTCTTCCTCCTTCCCCTTTTCCCTTCTCTTTCTCCCTCTCCTCTCCCTCTCCCTCTCCCTCTCCCTCTCCCTCTCCCTTTTCTTCTCCCTCAAAAAAGATTTTTGGGAATATTGCTCTTATCAAGTAAGGGACTGTGGGAAAAACAAATCCAGCCCATGGCTGAGTCTGAACAAGGTGGGACTGTGGTCCAACAAAACCTTTTCCTCTGAAAATCCTCCCCTTGGACTGTGTCCTGCCCCAGCATCTCTCCAGCTGGAGCTTTTCCACCAGCGGAGTCAGTCTCGTAAAACAGGTTTGGAGGCTAAAGGGATTTGGGTGCTGCTGAGCCTCAGGATCGTGGTCCTGGCCAGGCTCGTGCTCCACATGCCTGGCACAGGGCTCAGCCCTGCTCAGGGCAGGAGTCACTCAGGGCTGCAATTACTGCAGGGAGGAAGGAGAGCAAATCCAGGTAATTACTGGAGCTCATACCCTGCCTGATTAGTGGTTACTTGTGGGGAGCGTGGGGATGTCTCAGTACTCAGGACTAATTAAAAGGAAGGAGAAGTCAGCAACTTAAAATCCAACCTCATGGTCCTGACCTTTGTCTGGAGATGCAAAATTCATTGCAGCTCATTTGTACTGAGCTTGGAGATGCTGGTGTTGAAACTGGAGATGTTTGTTTTGAGCTTGGAGCAGTCTGTGCTGCGGCTGGGGGGTTCCTGTGGTGCTGGGCTGTGGGGAAAGGGTCAGAGCTGCATTTTGAGACTGGCTGTTGTGGTGTTCACATTTTCTGGGAGATGATGTTTTCCAGCAAGAACAGCCCATCCCAGCTTTCCCCAGAGACCTCCAGCACTGTAATTCCACTGGTTTTACAGAGGAATTCATCCATGGCACAAAACCAGACCCTGCTGACTCCAGGCACCAAGTCAGTGGCAGAGCCAAGGCTCCCTGGCAGTACCACAGCTGGGCCCTGCCCTGTGTCTGGGAAAAATGGAGACTCCACAAGCTGAAGGATTGGGAATGGGCTGTTGAATCCATGCTTGTGTCTAGGAGGGGGTCCTGGAGCAGCTGGAGGTGATGGAAGTGTGGCTTTCCACCTCACTCCAGGTGTGCTGCGGCTTTGGGAGCAGCCAGGAGCATTCCTGACCTGCAGGGAAGCCAATGAGTTTGGGAAAGTGTATTATTCTACCTGTTAACCCCAGCCCTGGAGTGTGACAGTGTTACCAGCCCTCCCTGGGACCAACTGCAAATTTAATGATGTCGAGGAGTGGGTTGGCATCTGCAGAAAGTTGGAACCCATGTGGATGCCTCATGCTGGTGTCCTGTGATGGAGCCCCACGTTGATGTCTCATGTTTGGAGCCCCATGTTTGGAACACCACGCTGATGCCCTGTGCTGGTGCCTTGTGTTTGTGCCCTGTGTTGGTGCCTCATCTTTGTGTCCTGTGTTTGGACCTCCATTTTGGTGCCCTGTGTTGGAGCCCCACGTTTGGCACCCTACATTTGTGCCCCGTGTTGGTGCCCATGTCTGGAACCTTGTGTTGGTGCTCAGGTTTGAGCCCCATGTTGGAGCCCCATGTTTGGAGCCCTGTGCTGGTGCCTGTGCTCGAGCCCATGTGGATTCCCTGTGTTCATGTCCCATGTTGGAACCTCATGTTTGGAACCCCTTGATGGTGCCCTGTGTGGATCCCCTGAGCTGGTGTCTGATGTTGGTGCCCATGTTGGGGCTCCCTGTTGGAACCCTGTGCTTGGAACCCTGTGCTGGTCTCTGTTGCTTGGAGCCCTGTGTTGGAGCCCGTGTTTGAACTCCATCCTTGTAAAGGTGTGTTGGTGCCCTGTGTTTGAACCCCATGTTGGTGCCTGTGTTGCTGCCTCATGTTTGGAGCCCCATTTTGGTGTCTCAGGTTGGAACTCTGTGTTTGGAACCCCATTTTGGAGCCCTGTGTTGGAACCTCATGATTGGAACTCTGTGTTGGTGTCCCATGTTCCAGGGCCATTTTTGGAACCCCTTGCTGGTGTCCAGTGTTTGGAGCCCAGGTTGGTGCCTCATATTTGAACCCGGTGTGGGTGCCTCAAGTTTGGAGTGCCATGTTTGGAACCCCATGTTTGGCACCCCGTGTTTGTAACGCCGTGTTTGGAATCCTGTGTTTGGAGCCCTGTGTTTGGAGCCCTGTGTGGGTTCCCTGTGTTTGGAATCTGGTGTTGGTGCCCTGTGTTTGAACCCCGTGCTGGTACCTCATGTTTGGAGCCCTGTGTGGGTTCCCTGTTTGGTGTTGGTGCCTCATATTTGAAGCCTGTGTTGGTGCCTCAGGTTTGGAACCCCATGTTTGGAGCCTTGTGTTTGGAACCCTGTGTTTGGAGCCCTGTGTGGGTTCCCTGTGTTTGGAATCTGATGTTGGTGTCCGTGTTTGGAACCCTGAGCTGGTGCAGCAGGAAAGGTCCTGGTGCCACGTTTTGAAGAATGTTCTGCAGGTGCCACATTTTGAGGAACGTTTTGCAAGGCAGGGAATGGTTCTTGCACAACCAGGAGCTCCTCCAGTGCTTTAGATGGCCCTGATATCTCTGCTCCCCTGGCTTCCAGGAAAGTATAAACATCCTGAGGTATCTCCATTCCATCTGAAATACCTTGGAGCCACAAAAACACTTATTGCATAAACAACGTGCAGCCTTCCTGCTTGTATCCAATCCGTCACAGGAGTCCCATGCTGCCCAGACCCTGCTGGAGATCCCATTTTTTGCTCTTTTCTGGGAGTAGGGAGCACTTGCAGGCAACTCCCCCTCCTCTAAAACAGCCTAAGGGATAACCTGAACTACTAATTCCCATGGCAGCAAATGCCCTTTTCATTGGACACTGGAGAATCCACCAATGGAATAGGCTTAGGAGAAAATTTTGTACAAATTAGATGATTTTGGTTCTGCTGTTCCTTGAAATGCAAGATTTCTGTTCCACAAAGGAGGAGGAAAATTGGAATGTGTAAAACTGGAATAGCTAAAATTGGAGTGGGTAAAACTGGAATGGGTAAAGCTGGAATCCTCTCTCAGATAGTTCTCCAGGAGCAGCCCTTAAAAGAAAAATAAATTGTTGTACTGTGAAAAATTCTGTTCTTGGTTGAGGTTCTCTGTTGGCTGCCTGGGTAAATGGATGTGCCAGAGCCTTTGGTCCCATCCTGTTCCCCAGCAGGGTGTGGGGAATGGCAGACGTGGGATTGGGAAGCAGATGGGAATGAAGGAATGGACTCATTCGTGTTGGAATCAGCAGGGCAGAAACCCTCAGCCTGGCTTCCATTTGGGAATTGGAGCACCAGCAGCAGCAGTTTGGCTCCAGGGACCTTTGCACCCTGGATGTCCTGCTCTGTCCTGGTGGGCAATTCCCAGACAGGAGGGGCTGTGGCTGGGGGTCCCTCAGCAGGGACAGGTCCCTCACCGTCTCCTGAGCTGGGTTTTTCCAGGATTTGGCTCCTGCTGCCTGATTCCAGACTGGATTGGAATGGAAAGGATATTAAAGACCACTGAATTCCAACTCCCTGCCATGGGCAGGGACACATCCCACTATCCCAGGCTGCTCCAAGCCCCATCCAACCTGGCCTTGGACACTGCCAGGGATCCAGGGGCAGCCACAGCTGCTCTGGAAAAATCCCTTTCAGGGCCTCCCCACCCTCACAGACAGGAATTCCTGCCCAGTGTCCCATCCATCCCTGCCCTCTGGCAGTGGGAAGCCATTCCCTGTGTCCTGTCCCTCCATCCCTTGTCCCAAGCCCCTCTCCAGCAAGGAGCTGTGGCACAGCGAGGGGGGGGTTAACGTCCCTTTTGGTGACCCTCAGGAGAGGGGATTTTCTCCCACTGCCCAATTTCACCCAGGGGAGCAAAGTAGCCAAAGAATCCCCACCTCCTCTGCCTTTCAGGCCGAGTCCTAAATCCCTTTTCACACAAAGCTTCCGCTGGCTCAGGCTGTGTTTGTTGTTCCTTGGGGAGGCACATGGATTTACTGCAGCCCCGATTCCCTCCAGTGCCTCCCAAAGGGACCTTGGGCACGGGCCAGGAGCAGAACCCGCCTGTGAGGCTCTGCTTGGTTCCTTTATCCCATCTCAAGGACTTGCAAGTTCAGTCCTGAATGTTTGCCTGGGCTTTAGTGCAGGCTGACAGCAAGACTGGTGCTGCCAGAGCCAGGCTGTGGATCCTGCTGGGATTAGGACATTCCTGTGGCTGTGGAGACCACGGAGCCTTTTGGCCCAGCAGGAATCATGGAACAGTTTGAGTGGGAAAGGACCTTAAAGCCATCCTGTCCCACCCCTGCCATGGGCAGGGACACCTCCCGCTTTCCCAGGCTGCTCCAAGCCCTGTCCAACCTGGCCTTGGACACTTCCAGGGATGAGACCAGCCACAGCTGCTCTGGGATTTGGCCATTCCCAACATCCCATGACATCAGAGATGGAAGCTGGGACCTCCCTTCAATCCCACTCAAGAGGGGGCAGAAAGGAGAACATTCTTCCTGTGTTTTGGTGCTGAAGTTCAAGCTGGGGCTTATAAGCATTTACAGGAAAATAATAAATGCTTTTCTCTTAAATCCATAAAACAACTCTAGCCAGACTCCAGGACATCCAGAAAACATCAGATTCCCAAGTGATGAGGCCCCCGTCGCCCGGAACCTCTCTTCCACCTGTCTGGGCAGGAATGTGACATCATTGAGGAGCAGGGAGGGTGGGACGCGACCCTGGTGACGGAGCCGGGCATGAGAGCTCGGCTCGGCTCCAGCGGGGTTTGTTTGCAGAACCAAACGCCTCAGAGAGCCCCGGTGCTGCGGGTGGGACTCTGGGGAGTGGCTGTGACATCGTGCGGTGACACCGAGCAGTGACATGGGGCAGCGATGGGCAGTGACACGGGGCAGTGCCGGGTTGAGCTCGGATTTCCTCATTTTATGCAAATCTCAGTAATCCAGGGCCATGGGCTGGAAGGGAATGAGCTCTGGGGAGATGCCAGCTCCAGGTGACCCCGGAGTTTAAAAAGAAAATTAAAAACAGTGTTAGATACTGCTGGCAATTGTCCTGGAGGCGGCTCTAGGAATGATGTCCTGTGTCCCCTCCTTGCCTGACACCTCCAGCCCCGGGGATCCAAGGCTCTCGTTCTCATTCCCTGTCCCCTCTTGTCCTGTCCCCTCCACGTTATCCCTGTGCCAGTGCCTTTCCTAGGGAGCTGCACCTGGTGAGGAGGTGCAGGGATGGGCAGGGAAAGAAGAGGGTTATTCACAAAAATCCCTCTGGGAAAAACCAGCCGGGATTGAGGGAGAAAGAAAAAGGTTTTTGGCTTCTCTTACCTGAGGCCAATGTCAATCCATGGCTCTCGTGGGGCAGACACAGCAGAGGCAACCCAGGGAACTTTGGGGTCCAAGGGGAAAAAAAACAAGGATAATTTCCAGGCTGAGATGCAGCAATGAGAGGAAGCCAGAGGAAATGCTGGATTGTACCAAATCCCTCCTGGCCTTTACATGGAACATTTTCAAATTAATTTCAAATCAGTAAAGAGCTGCTTCTGCCTCTGTTTTGGGGAGTGTGGAGCTGGAAGCTGGGTGTGGAGCTGGGATCTGGGTATAGAGTTGGGATTTGGGTATAGAGTTGGGATCTGGGTACAGAGCTGGGATCTGGTGTGGGCTGGGACAGGCTCCAAAACTGCTCCCAAAACTTCTGGTTTTACACAGGAGGTGCAGACAGAAGATCCAACCTCCTGCTTTTCAATTTTCAGTGGAAGGGCCATTTATCTCTTTTCATGACATCTTTCACCTTCCATCCTCCCTGTCCCTCCTTCTCCTTCTGCTTCTCAGACTCCTCCTCAACACCAAGGCTGAAATGGAGAGAACACCAAAGTGGTGTTGTAAAACCTCTGTCTCCTCCACAGGAGAAAGGGCAGGGTGAGGGTTCAGGGTGGGATATTTTTATTTGTGGTGGCTGGATTTCAGTGGGGCGCGGGTTGGGATTTGCCCTCCTGCTGCAGTACAGAGACTTTTGGAGGAGTTTTGCTTTTGAAGCTGGGCTGTGTCTCTGATTTCCTCCTGTGCCCGTGCCCGTGCTGATGGGATTTGGCCCCGCTGTCACTGCAATTTGCTTTGCCTCTCTGAGCTGAGGCTTGGGGAGCCATGGCAGCTCCTCCAGGCCGTGCCAGCCAGTCCAGCGTGAGGAAAGCTCTGAAATCCTCTCCTGGGTGGGGATGGAGCTGCCCAGGGAGCTCAGAATTTCATTTTGCTTCTCCAGTGGAGCTCGTGAATCTGCTGCTGTGCAATCCAAGAGGGGCTGGGTCTTGCTGAGGTGGAGGAGCTTTGCTGTACCCCAAAAACTGGGAAAATCCACCCAAAGAGATGAGTGGAGAGACTAAAAAAATTCTGCCTGGAGGTGTGGCAGGGTAAAGGTCCCAACGTGAGACAGGGAGAGCTGGGGGCAGCCCCAGGTCCATCCTGGGAGGGATGGAGCAGTTCCCTTGTGGTAGAACAGAGGGAGAGAAATCTGCCCCAATTTAGGAGCTGAAGGTGCTTTCCAGGCAGAGATTCCCGACCCAGCAAGGGCCTGAGTGCAGGGATGTCATGGGAAGGGTGGGGTTTAGGGAGGAAAGAGAAGGAGGAAGTGGCTTTTGGGATGTCTGGAGCCACACAAAGAGGGAGAGTGAGGTCTTTGTGTCCTGGGGACGAAGGTCAGGGAGGCATCAGCCACGGGCTTGGTTTACAAACTGCTGCAAAAACCTGGAGAGGTGTAGTTCAGGTATCAGGAAAGAATTCCTCCCTGTGAGGGTGGGTTTCCCAGAGCAGCTGTGGCTGCCCTATCCCTGGCAGTGCCCAAGGCCAGGCTGGACAAGGCTTGGAGCAGCTTGGGACAGTGGGAGGTGCCCCTGCCCCAATCCCTTCCAACCCAAACCATTCCAGGATTCCCTGATTCTGCAGTTCCATTCCTGGGACATCCTTTGGCCAGATGGGAAATGCCCTTACTTGTGAATTTGGGCTTCCAGGGCAAAGACAGAGGATCCTTCCAGGAAAACACCAGCAAACCTGGATTTTGGGCCAATTGCTGGAAATTTAGGCTCTAGAACCACAGAACCTCGAATATCCTGAGATGGAAAGGACCCACAAGGATCATCCAAGTGCTTCCTCCATCTCCTCTGCTGGGCATGACACAGCCATGTCACCAGCACAGTCACTCCTGGAGCAGGAGGAATGTCAAACATTCCCATGGCCACCCCTGGGCTGTGTTATATAAAGTCCCTTCACAGCAGCTCAGAGCAAGAACTGCTCGGTGGCGCGAAGGTGTCACTCGGGTGTCCCCAAACCAGTTCTGCTCCCCCTCCCAGCCAGGACTCGGAGTTCTTGTGCAATTCCTGCCCTCCAGCAGCTGCACCCGGGGGCAGGCTCTGCTGGCAGTGGGCAGGGAATGGCTGCCAAAGCCCGAGAGCTGCACAGTTTAATCCTGGGCAGAGCCGGGCTGGATTTCAGTGTTTGCTCGGGAGTGCGCACAACTGCTCCGCTCTGACGTGGGAGCGCGGATTTGGCTCCGTTTGTTCTTTCGTGTCCCCACCGTCCCCTGTGGTCCATGGAAATCTCACACCACAGCTCTGGCGGTCCAAACCAGGCCCAAATTTCTCCAAACACCCAAATCCTGCCATTGCCATGGTCCTAAGGCACGGGCAAAATACAGAGATAAACCAGGAGCTTCCTCAGCTGTTGCTCCTTGCAGGTGCTGTCCACCAGGGCAGGCCAAGCCCTCGTTAATTAAATGGTCTGCTTAGGTTTTTAATTAATGTTCCCTGGCAGCGGGGAGCTGAGGATCGGGAGGGACAGCTCATTTTGTGGGATTTCCCTCCAGGCAATGGAAAATGGGAGGCATGAAGGGGGTGCTGGAAGTGTGGTTTGGTTTCAGCTCAGGCACCAGCAGGAGTTCTACAGAGCCTGAGTGCAGAAACCAGGAGAACATTCCCATCCCAGAGGCTCCAGGCTCATCCAGCTCCTTCTCCCGTGTGTTTAGGTGGTGTTGTCCCATCTTTCAGAGCATCCTGGGCAGGAAGGAGGGGATGTTTCAGCTGGAAGGTGCTGGTGAGAGCCAAGAGGAGCTGGCTGTGAGGGGAGATGGGAGCAGAGAATCATGGAACGGTTGGGTGGGAAGGGACCTTAAAGCCCATCCAGTCCCAGGGCAGGGACACCTCCCACTGTTCCAGGCTGCTCCAAGCCAAATCCAACCTGGCCTTGGGCACTTCCAGGGATCCAGGGGCAGCTACAGCTGCTCTGGGAAATCCATACAGGGAGGAAGTCCTGCCCCACATTCAATCTAAATCTTTCCTGGTTTAGTTTCAAATCATTCTCTCTTCTCCTATCCAGGTTTCCATCTCTCATGGAGATGAAGCTCCAAGGCACAGCCCTGGGAAGCTCCCTGGGATGTTGGCAGGGCTCTGCCCCCCCAAGGACAAGGAGCTTTTAATTTCTTTTATCCTCCAAACCTCTCTGTGCATTCCCTGATGTTCCCAGCCTGCAGGCTAATCCCCCATCCAGGGCCCAGGGATTTAGCATTAATAATCCAGGGATAATTCAACGGCCTGAGGTAAATTCCTGAATTTTTAATGTTTTATTTTGAAGTCCACAGCACAGCTTTCACTGCCATGGGGTTTTTTCCCTCTTGGGGTGGGAGAGAGGGTATTTACCGAGGGCTTCTGGGTGTGCCACTGTGGATGTTGGTGCAGCAAATCCCTTAATTATCCCATCAGGTTCCCTTTCCTTTGTTTTTGATGTGATTGAGTGCTCAGCAAAGTTGTTTTAATCCTGCAAAATCCCTGGTGGATTTGGCCGGGTGTGGCCTGGACAGAGATTTTTTATTACCATTATTTCTCTGAGTGTTAAAGGGAAGAGTGAGGAGGGGAATGGCCAGAGATGGGTTTGGGCTGGAGCTGGATGGGGATGCCAGACACCTGGATCTGGGAGCTTTTCCCTGTGGGATTGGGACCCTAGAGACAACTGACACGTTGGGAGGACTCTGGCACATTTGGGAACTTCCAGCTCAAACAGGAGAACAAGGATCTGGGCTTGGAACAGCTTTTTGGGGGAGGGATGGTCCCTGCAAGCCTGAGGGACATGCTCCCCATCGCTGCAGGCTGGGCAGAGTCAGCCTCACCTTCTCCAGGACCCAGCAGAACCTTGGGGGCTCTCCCAGACCCTTTTCCTGGCTCAGGAAGGACGTGGTGGTTCCTCAGAGCCCCACGGGGGTGGTGCCTGTGGGTGCTGGAGTAGGTGCCAGGCTGGGCCAGGAGGGGAGAACGAGACCCCCGGGGAGCTTGGGATGGACCCCTGGACTCCAGCTGGAGCTGGGCCAGGGGGTCAGGCTGGGTCTCAGGGAAAGGTTCTTCCCCCAGAGGGTGCTGGGGCACTGAACAGATTTCCCAGGGATTAGTCACAGGCCCCGAGGCTGCCACAGCTCCAGGAGCTTTGGACAACACTCTCAGGCATAGGGTGGGATTTTGGGGTGTCTGTGCAGGGCCAGGGGTTGGGCTGGATGATCCTTGGGGTCCCTTCCCGCTGAGGATGTTCCCTGAACAGATCAGGGCAGGCAGGGGCTGGAATCTCTTCCCTGCTGTTTTTATCCAAGAGGAGCTGCTGTGGTTGCTGCTTTGCTGGGAGTTTTTCCTCTCCCAGGCCAAATGTTTCACCTCTTTACGCATTTCTAGCCCAGGATGGAGCGTGTGGGACCTGGAGTTAACACTCCAAGGAATCCGGCTGGGCTGGGCAGAGGAGCCCTGGGGGCTCCTGAGGAATTGGGTGTCACAAAGCACCCAGAGTTTCTATTCCCAAGCCCTCGACCCCTTGGCCAGGCCCCTACTTGAAGGGGCCACCCCAGCTGGAGGTGTTGGAGGTTCTTTCTTCATCCTTTTGCTCAGTTGTTTATCCATGGTTATTTTTCCATCCTTGTTCTGGGTTATTTGTCTATCCTCACCCTGGCAGAGCAGCTGGAATCCGGGAACCAGCGCTGGGTTCAGTTCCTCGCCCTCCCTTGGGACCTGCCCAGGTTTCTCAGCCCCTGCCCAGCCCCAGGAGAATGAAGCCCTTGAGGAGCCGGTGGTTAAGTGGCCCTTAATTGATTCGGAATAATCCTGACAGGTCCTGCGGAATCGCCCCTTTCCAACTGAATGGCTGGGGCTGGGTCTGTGTGGATGCCAACGCTGCTTTGCTTGGCTGCATTCCTGCCCTTGCAGCTCGTGCTTTCCTTTTAACTCTTCCTTTCCCGGCCTCTCCGCAGTATCCAGGGATGGGGATGGGTTTTGCACTCTGTTTCCCTGCAAGGATTCCTCACCTTCTCTGCGCTGGACCTGGGGAGCCTGGAGTTTGTCCAGTTCTTTTTTTAATTTTTTTTTTTCCCCCCGGCGGAGTTCTCAGAACAGTGGATTTATTGTTTGTACCTCCGTTATCGACCTGGCAAACTCAGGGGTGACTGGAAGGAACTGGGGAGGGACGGGCGGGGGGATGGAGGGTCTCAGCTCCAAACCGTCCCATTTTAGGGGAACAGAAAGCGCGGCTGTGCTGCTGAGAGCTCCCATTCCTCTCCAGCCCCTCTCCTGGGGTGCAGGTGAAGCCTGGGCTGTGTTTCCACTGTCCCCTCCTCTGTCCTGGGCCCGTGGGAGCCACTTCACCCTTCAAAAGCGACGATTTGTCCCATGTCCTGCTGCCTGTGGCACAAGAGCAGAGGTCCCCATCTCCCTGTGCCCTGCGGTTGTACTTCTCCCCTGTCACAGCAGTGAAAACCCTGATTCCCTCAGTGCCCGTTCCCCTGGGTGTGCCCCGGGCTGGGAGATCCCCACTGCCCCCCTGCCCACGGGCTTGGATCAATAACAGTGATCAATACCCTGCTGTGGGGGTGGGGCTGCCAAGGGCACCTCCGGAGACTCCCTGTGCCCCCCTGGGGCTGCACCGGCCTGAGGGGACAAGGCTGGGACACAGGAGCCCTGTTCTCTCCATGTGGGAATCCTCCCTCCTGCTCTCCGTCCCCTCTTGTCCCCCACAGCACCCCCAGGATGTTTGGCAGCTGCTCCCACAGCAGAGAGGTTGCAGCAAAGGCTCCTCAGAGTTTCCCTCCCTTGGCAAATCCCAGTCCTGAGGTTCAGCAGCTCTGGGGCAGCTGCTTCCCTGCCGTGGGGTGGGGCCCTATCTCTGCATCCTCCCTGTACCTGGATCATCCCTGTTCCTGGATCCACATCCTCCCTAAGCCTGGATTATCCCCTTCCCTGAACCCCCACACCCGTGCACCCTCCCCATTCCTGACCCTTCACCCTCCTGGGTGCTGTGTCTGGAAAAAAAAAAAAAAACCAAAAAAACAACGAAAACAACAAACCTCCATTCTCCCCATCCCATCCCTGCATCCTCCCCATCCCATCCCTGCATCCTCCTCATCCCATCCCTGCATCCTCCTCATCCCATTCCTGCATTCTTCCCCATCCCATCCCTGCATCTTCCCCATCACATCCCTGCATCCTCCTCATCACCGCATCCCTGTATCCTCTCCATCCCTGAGCCCATCCCTGCATCTCCCCATCCCGACCCTCTCTCCCTGCTCGCCATCCCAGCGCTGCCGCTGCCTTTCCCGGCTCCCCTGTGCCCGGGGCTGGGAATGGTACAGCCCTGCCTGCAGCGCCCGCTGCTCCGGGGACGTTGCTGGAAGGTGAAGGCAGCGGCTGCGGGGGCTGCGGGGGCTGTGGCGGCCGCATCCAGCCCCGACGCTTCCCGGGCTCAGGGCTGGAAGGGACCCCGCGCCCGGCTCCGTCCCGATCCCCGCCGCGGTGCAGGCAGGAGCCATGACCCAGGGAAAGGTAGGAGGGAGGCCGGAGCGGGCAGGATGAAGCCGTCCCTGTTGCATAACGGCGCGTTTGGAGCAGGGAAGAGGGGCGGAGGGAAGGGATTTAAGGAATAAAACGGTGGATGGAGAGCGGAGCCGGGTACCTGTGCACGGACCCCGCCGTGGGGGTGGAAGGGGCTGCGGGTGGAAGGGGCTGGGGGTGGAAGGGGCTGGGGGGCTGGTGTTGGGGTCGGAAGTTGCTTTAGGGGTGATTTTGGGATTGGGGGCTGGTTTAGGGGTGATGGATGCACAGCTCAAACCCTGTTGGACCTGTGGCTGTTTTTTTCCCTCCAGCCCCCATCCCGGTTCCGGGGGACTCTGGGAGGTGTCTGTGGCTGTCCCATCCCTGTCCCCACCTGGCAGCACCCCAGCACCTCCTGCCCGGCCCAGGGCCTCTGGATTTTGGGGATTTTGGGTATTTTGGGCTTCTCCAATGCTCTCAGGCCAGGGAGGGGGGTTGTGCATCCTCTGCTAGCTCATGCACCATCACCATGGCAACGCTCTGGATGCAGCTCCATCCCTCTGGATCTCCTTGGATATCTGGGGAGTGGGGAGGGGGCTTGCAGGATCTCGGCCCCCTAAACCCAAGAGACAGGGAAGGACGGTGCCCGGGGACTGGCAGGGGAGGTGGCACAGCTGGATCTGCCCCTGGGACACAGCCCAGCCTGGCCCCTCCGGTGTTTTCAGTGACCCCTTCAGCTGTTAATGCCTGCTTGCTTTGGGGCTCTCTGCGATTCCAGCCCTAGATCCCTGGGATCTGGGGGTGCCATTCCCGGGGCTGAGCCGGGTCTCCGTGGGCAGCGGAGGAGCCCAGGCTGACAGCTTATCCCAGGCTGGCCTGGAAGGTTAAAGGGATCACTTTCCCAAGGAGAGCTCAGAGGGTGCTCAGGTGGCCCCAGGCTGGCTCCTTGCTGCGATGCCGAGTCCTTCGGATGCTGGGAAGCAGCAGAGCTGAGCCTGCACACCGGCAGAGAGCAAGGAGCCAGGAGAAAATTCCGGAGGGCCAAACCAGAACATTCCTGGGAACAACTCCCCAAAATGGGTGTAAATGGGAATGAAGAGTTCAGGATTTTCTGCCCAGGAACAAAAATCTCTTTTTAAGGAGTGATGTAGGAAGTTTGATGAGAAGCAGAGAATTCCTTGGATGTTTTTGTGTCCGTTGAGCCCGAGGCACCGCGAGGGCTGCCTGTCTCCCCTCAGACCTCCCTGCCTGGAACTTCTCATCCCAATGAACACCTCAGGGGCTTTCCCCTCTCCCCTCAGTCAGGGGTGACCCTTCCCGAGGGTGCAGGGATGGGCCCGTGTCCAGTCCTCAAAAATGGCTGGGGTCTCCCAGCTCCTGACCCCTTTCCCAGCACCTGTCCGTGCCAGGTTCTCCTTCAGGGTGGTTTCTGGGATGGTTTCACTCAGATCTCCCTCTTTCTTTGTCCCTTTCCGTGCAGCTCTCCGTGAACAGCAAACCCCCCAGCTCTGAGGGGGACAAGAAGGACAATGCCACAGCCCCCCCGGCTCCTCCGTCCTACGAGGAGGCGACAGCGGGGGAAGGGATGAAATCCGGGGCTTTCCCCGCCCCTCCGGCGGCCCCGCTCCATCCGAGCTGGGCTTACGTGGATCCCAGTAAGTCCTTCCATGGCTGTACTGGGGTGAGCCGCTGGGAGAGGGGCAGAGATCCCTCAGGACTGGAGAGGAGAGGGGGAACCGGGATAAGAGGGGACCAGGGATAAGAGGAGGACCAGGGATGTGGTGCCCACTTTGGCCCACGGCAGAGCTGCAGCTGTGATCTGTGAGCCTCTGTCTGCACAGGAGAGTCTCTTCCAAGGTAAAAAAATCTCCATCTCCACACGAGCATCTCCATCTACACATAAAAGTCTCCATCTGCAGATAAAAACCTGTATCTGTAAATAAAAACTATTCCAGCCATCCCAGGGACCTCACCCCCTTCCGGATGTGGGAGTAAAACTCCTTCCCAGTCCATGGGGGGAGAAATCCCCACTCCCAGCTCGCTGTCCTAGATGATCCCAGCTCCCAGGGCTGGATGGAAAGTCCTGGAGCAGCTGCAGGGATACCCCACCCCCTCCTGCAGCTCCTGCTCAGCCCCAGCTCTCAGAGCAGCTGAGGTGGCACAATTGGTGTCACAGCCCTGAGTGTGGCTGTTGGCAGCTGGTGGCAGAGCCAGGGAGGCTGGGACACAGCCGGAGCTGAAGGCTGGATTGTTCCAGCATCCTTGTGGCCATTCTTGGGCAAACCAAGAGTTTTTCTAACAGCCAGAAGCTTCCTGGAGCTTTTGCTGGGCTGTAGCAAAGGACAAAGGCCTGGCTGTGCCCAAGGAATGGCTGCAGGCTTGGAAATGGGGCTGGGTCAGGCTGGGGTAGCTGGAAAGTGACCCAGGGGTGGCCGAGTGCTTGCTCAGCACAGTTCCAGCCAGAGAAATCCTGGAAGGGCAGGATTTAGGGACTCCTGAGCCCTTGCCCTGCTCCATCCTTTGCTGCCTGATCCATCCAGCTGCAGGGATGGGATGCTAGGGGAAGGGGAGGGAGTGAAAACTTCCCCCTGGTGTGTCTGTGCCTGCACATTCTGATGGTTTCTCAGCCTTTTCCCGAAGGAACAGAGGGGATAAATCCCCCCCCAGGTGGCTCTGGGAGTCATCTGGATTTTTCTGAATTAGAGTGGGTGAGGCCCAAATGGGGTGGGATGGGGTATTTTGGGTTTAGGGGGTGGGATGGGGTATTTTGGATCTCCAGGTGGGAAATCCACTCTGTGGGAATCTCACACCTTCCTGGGAGCACCTGCAGAGAAGGGAGGTGGATTTGGGGCTGTTTCTGTGACAATGAACTCAGGACACACTGTCCTGCTGTGGCCTTGGATGGGGGGATGGATGTGGGGACACCAGGAGGGAGGAGGATAAAACCCTCTGGATGCTGGGGACACCCCAGGGAGGGAGGGAGGAGGGTAAACTCCTTCAGTTCCTCTGGGGCACTGAGGTGCCAATTGGGTGTTTAGGGGCTGGGATTGCCTTGGTGCAGGAGGCTTGGAAGTGTCCCAGGGATTCTCCAGGCCTCAGGCCTCTGGGCCTGATGAGGAATCCAGGAGAATATAGGAGGTTCAGCTCCAGGGGGCAGGAAGGAAGGACCAAGGGATTTATTGACAACAGAACAGCACCAGGGGCTTATTTCCTGCTGGGGTCACCTAAGTGAGGCTTTTGCATTTCGAATGAGCAACTTTTGACCAGGAAAACAGGAGAAATTCAGGATCAGGACCTTGAGTTTGGATTTCCTGGTGTCTGCTCTGAGATTGAGAGGGTCTTTGCTCCATCTTCCTGAAGGATTTGGGTATTCATGACCTTTAGGAGGAGGGGAGGCATCTGGCAGGGATGGGAATGTAAAGCAGGAAAATCACACAGAAGTCTTTCTGTGGAAACCCAGCAGAGGGGACTTTGGTGACACAGGAGTGGACATCAGCAAGGGAAGCAAAGAGGGCACAGAATGATCATGGAATCATGGAATGGTTTGGGTGGGATTGCACTTGAAAGCTCATCCAGTCCCTGCCTTGGGCAGTGACACCTTCCACAATCCCAGGCTGCTCCAAGCCCCATCCAGCCTGGCCTTGGACACTGCCAGGGCCGAGGCAGGGAAAACCAGCAACAGGAGCTTCTGTTCCTGCTTTGGCAAAGCAGAGACTGCTGTGGTGGTTTGAGGATTTGGGGAAAGATTTTTCTCACTGGTGGCATTGGAGCTGTTTCCTCCTTTTCCAGGCTGGGTGTTTAACTGTTCCCTGAGTCCCTGCATGGAAATGGGATTGAGGGATGGACCTCAGGGAGCTGCCAGGAGCTGCTGTCAGAGCAGGGATATTGTTGACAAAAGCCATGATGCAAACACAGCTCAGGAGAGAAGCGAGAGAATCCTGCTGCTCCCCCTGGGGATGCTGAGTCACGGCTGCTCTGGGGATGCTTTAATATCCAGTGAAAGAAGAGCAGGGGATGATCCCAGCCCCCCAGTTGCTATGGGAGGTTTGGTGTTTCCTCAGACAGGGATTAAGGCTGGTGTTGGGATGGTTGGTGGGAGTGTTCCCCCCTCTGTTCCCAGGGATGGTCCCAAGGAGCCGCAGGATGGGAAGGGAGCAGAGGAACACCTGGGAATTTGGGGCATCTGAGCCGTGACTGCTCCCTGGGGTCAGGTTCTGGCAGCTGGGAGGGATTTGGGGTGGGAGCTGCTCTGTTTGTCCTCTGCAGGCACCAGCCCGAGCTATGGCAGCGGGGGGTACCCGGGGGACACGGAGCTGCTCACGACCTTCAGCTGGGATGACCGCAATGTGCGCAGGGTCTTCATCAGGAAGGTGAGGGAGGGACCAGCCCCTCGTCCTCTGGGCTGGCAGGGCTGGAGCCCCCAGCCTGGCTGTGCTGGATTATGGGATCCATGGATCACCCCTCCTTGCAGGTTTACGCCATCCTGATGGTCCAGCTCCTGGTCACTGTTGTCATCGTGGCTTTCTTCACCTTCTGGTAGGTGCTGGGTGTGTCCTGAGCCATCTGGGCAGGTTCCTGGGGTTGTGTCACACCTGGATTTGTTTCTGTGTATTTCCATAGAAAAGCAAAGCTGAGGGAACACTCAGAGGTCCCTCAGTCCTTTTGCTCCCATTCCCACCCACACTCAGGGCTGGATCCTCCATCCAGGCTGATCCCTGGGCAGTAACTGCTGGGTTTTCCCTGTGGGAGTTACTGGATCCCAGCTCCAGGGGCTGGCTTCCCTCCCCTGCTCACCCCCCCTCTCCAGCTCGGATGACTGAGCACTCCGGGTGTGTGTGTCTCGTGTTGCCTCCAGAATAAATAATGGATCACTGCCAGCCTGAGGAGCTGGGCTCCCCAATCCCCTGTAGGAGCCGTTCCTGGCCAGCTCCGGTGTGGAGCTGGGGACCAGCACTGCCCTTCCCACCTGGCAGCTGGAACTCCTCTCCACATTCCTCTCCACAGGCTCAGGCTGCTGAGGGGATTCACCTGGGCTGGGTTTTAATCCCCACTCTAGGGCTGTTCCCAGGGTTCAATGAGCTGTGAGGGATTGGATTTTTCCTGCTCAGGATCTTTCCTTCTGTCTTGCAGTGAACCGGTCAAGGGCTACATCCAGACCCACTCTGCCTGGTACTGGGCCTCCTAGTGAGTATCCCTGGCTTTTCCTGTGGCTTTGTGTGCTCTAGACAGCCTGGATGGGGCTGTGGGAAGGGTCCCAAACACTTCCCTGTCCTGCATGTGAAGAATCACTCCAAAGTGTCCAGGGGCAACTGGGGAAGGTCATGGAATCATGGAATGCATTGGGAGGGACCTTAAAGCTCATCCAGTGGGCAGGGACATCTCCCACTGTCCCAGGGTGCTCCAAGCCCTATCCAGCCTGGTCTGGGACACTGCCAGGGGGATGCAGCCACAGCTGCTCTGGGAAACCAACCCATGGGTGAACCTGAGGTGAGCAGATGGAAAACCTCACCTGAATAACCAAGAGACACGAGAGAGGTGAACTCCAGACACTTCCCCAAAATGGCTCTAGAAACCAGGGTTGAAGTAAATACCTAAGTATTTCCTGCAGAAAACCAGAGAAGACTGAGGAGTTTCCAGGGAAACTGTAGAAACTGCTGGAAGGGTGCTCGGGGTGCCTTAGAGGCTTGATTTTGGGAGTGTCCCCTGGGAAGCTCCAAAGACCTCCTTGCAGAGCATCCAGGAAAGCACTGCAGAACCCCATGTCTGACACCTGGAAGGATGCTCAGGGTACCGTGGAGGCTGAATTTTGGGATTTTCCCCTTGGAGGCCAGGTGGTTGCCAGGGTTTCCATTAGATAATATCCAGTGGATATGGGGGGATGGATTTGGGGGTGTTGCGATGTTCCTGGCTGTGTCTGAGTGCAGCTGTCACTCCTGGGGCTCCATCCCAGAGCCACAGAGTTGGGATGCCATTCCTTGGTCCCCCAGATCAGAGCTTCCAAGCGCTGGCATCTCCTGGCTCCGTGGTTTCCGGGCTGCTGATGGGGTCAGTGCTGCTCATTGAGTGTGAGGTGAACTCAGCTTTAATCAGTTCACACCCAAATCAGGAGATGAGACATCAGCTTATATAACCTGGGGAAACCCTCCAGAGAGCAGGGATGGGAGCTCAGGCAGCTCTGTGGCACCAGGAAGGAACCAAAGGTGCTCCAGGGGGCAGCTGGGGCTGGAGAGGCAGTGTCACCTCACAGGGGACAGGGAGAGGAATCTCAGCCATGCTCAGGTCCCCATCTTGGCCTCTGGGGTCACCTCTTCCAGCTCCCTGCCCAGAGGGAGTTTATCCACTTCTGTTTTCCATAGGAACAGCCTTGGGGCAGCTGGGGGGGGTTCTGTCCTGGAGGATTTCCCCCCTGGTCATTGTCCCCCTGTGCCCAGGTGAGACCCCACCTGCAGAGCTGCTCCAGCCCTGGGGCTCAGTACAGGGAGGGTGAGGAGGTGCTGGAGCCAGTCTGGAGGAGGCCATGGAGCTGCTCCAGGGCTGGAGCCCCTCTGGAGCCAGGCTGGGAGAGCTGGGGGTGCTCACCCAGAGAGAAAAAGGGAAAGGAAACTTTGGAACCCCTTTCAGGGCCTAAAGGGGCTCCAGGAGAGCTGGAGAGGGACGAGGGATGGAGGGACAGGACACAGGGAATGGCTTCCCACTGCCAGAGGGCAGGGATGCATGGGAGATTGGAAAGGAATTCCTCTCTGTGAGTGTGGGGAAGCCCTGGAATGGATTGCCCAGAGCAGCTGGCCAAGGCCAGGTTGGACAGGGCTTGGAGCAGCCTGGGACAGTCCATGCCCATGGCAGGGGTGGAATGGGGTGGATTTTAAGGTCCCTTCCCACCCAGGCCATTCCATGGCTTTAATATTGTCTGTTTTTTCACTGCCCAATGAGGCAAGCCCTTCCTCCCATTCCAGTGTCTCCAAATGCTTTTCCTGCTCCATGCTTGGATCTCCTTCCTAACCAGAGACCTCTGTAAAATAAAACCTCTGGGAGCCTCAGGATGTTTCCCCACTGCTGGGGTGGCATCTCAGGGGGCGTAAATCCAGAGCAGACAGGGGATGGACAACCCTGCTGGCTCTGTGCTCCCAACAGTCTCTTCCCAGCTGCTCAGCTGTGCCCAGTCTGGCTTTCCTGGTTTCTCAGTGGGAGAGCTGGTTCTGGGTTTATCTCTGTGCCCTGCCTGTGGCCCTGGGCTCTGCCTTGGCCGAGGGTCAGTGGCTATCGGAGCCATCGGCACGTCCGGAGCTGCTGCCCGGGGAAAGCAGGGGAGCAGCTCCCAGAGCCTGGAAAAACACCCAGAGCTGCAGGCAGAGAGCAGGGGAGCTCCAGGGCTGCTCTGCTTCGAGAGGGGTCAAATCCTGGCAGATAAAAACTGCCAGGACCTGGGTGGGGCTGGGCAGCCACAGCATGTCAGGCTCTGCTGAGCCAGGAGGATCCTCCTGCCCTGGGCTCATCCCTGAGCCCTTCCCTGAGCAGCTCCTCCTGCCCTGGGCTCGTTCCTGAGCAGCTCCTCCTGCCCTGAGCCCTTCCCTGAGCAGCTCCTCCTGCCCTGGGCTCATCCCTGAGCAGCTCCTCCTGCCCCGGGCTTGTTCCTGAGCAGCTCCTGCAGCGGAATCCTGGAATGGGATGGGTTGGAGGGACCTTAAAGTCCAGGGACACCTCCTACTGTCCCCGTTTACTCCAAGCCCTGTCCTGCCTGGCCTTGGGCACTTCCAGGGATGGAAAGTCCCAAACTTCCCATTCCTGGGGGGATGTACCATGGGAGCAGCTCTCTCCTCCAGCACAGCCCTTCCAGCCCTGCCTGAGCCTGGTCACTTTTCCAGCCCTTGGATTAAGAACCTCCAGCCTCGACACCACCAAGCCAGAAAGGTTTTGAAAGGAGGGGCAAAGCCTGGCACCTCCATGTGAGAAACTCACAGAATCATGGAATTTTGGAATCATGAAGGTTGGGAAAGCCAAACATCAACCCTCCACTCAGCACTGACCGTGTGCCCCAGTGCCACATCTGCAGGCTTTTGACACTTCCAAGGTTGGGATTCCAGCACTGCCTGGGCAGCCCCTTCCAGTGCCCAACCTCCCTTTCCAGGAAGGAATGGAAGGAATTAGGAATGGTTTCCTTGGAGCCAGCACAAATCCAGCTCCTGCCCTGTTTGTCATTAACAAATTTGGCTGCTCTGGGGGTCTGAACCCGACCTTGGCTCTGCTCTGAATCCAGCCCTCAGCTTTTCCAGGGATGTTTTGTCCCACCCTGAGGATGGGCACATGCAGAGGGGGGGCCTGAGGGCAGGAAGGAGCTGAGTGACAGGGAGCAGGGGTAGGAACCACCTTGAACATCCCCATCCCATGGGAATCCCCCCTGCCCCACCATCCCAGGCTGGTTTTCCCCCCTGAGCTCTCCCTCTCTCCTTGCAGTGCTGTTTTCTTCGTCACCTACCTGATCCTTGCCTGCTGCTCCGGGCCCAGGTAAAGGGATGGCTTTGGGGTCTGGGACAGCCTGGGGAATGCAGCAAGAAGGTTTTCCTCAGGTTTCCAGCCCTGTTATGGGGCAGGGATGGAGCTGTGCCAGCTCTGGGATGCAGCTGCTGTGTTTCCATGGGATCATGGAATGGGTTGGGTTGGAAAGGACCTTAAAGCCCATCCAGTGCCACTCCTGCCATGGGCAGGGACATCTTCCACTGTCCCACAGTGCTTCAAGTCCCATCCAACCTGGCCTTGCAAACTTCCAGGGGTCCAGGGACAGCCAGAGCTGCTCTGGAAAACCCATTCCAGATGCTGGAAACAGCTGTTCCAGGCCTGCTGCAGCTCAGGAGTCCAATTGCAGCTGTGACTTGGCAGCAGAAACTCCCTCCATCCCTTGACCCAGTTTGCAGCTCTGGATTCTGGGAATGAAACATTCCAGAGGATGCTCCTGACAGCTCCCGGTGGAGCAGAAACATTCTGGGGACTTTTGTCCTGTTGGCCTGGGAGGACCCCAAGTGCCCCGTGGCTCCTAGCAGGGTGACTGTGCCCTGCACTGCTCCTGGACAGGGCACTAATTACCAGCACGGGCATTAATTACCCAGCAGAGTCATTACCCTCACAGTCACTATTTGTCCTCATGGTCACTGATTCCCTGGCACAGCCTCTGCTGACTGGCCTGTTTCCTTTGCAGGAGATACTTCCCATGGAATCTGATCCTGCTCAGCATCTTTGTGAGTAGCACATCTGGCCAACATCTGCCCTGTGGTCAGGACATGCACAGGGCTGGCATTCCTGGAGAAAAGCGGGAATTGCATCCTCTTATTGTCCTGTGCTTGGGCTGAGGAGCTGTGGTTGCACTGGGGTGGGAGAAGCTGGGGAAAAAAAGGAGCCTCTGTTTGTTAAAAAATTGCAAAAAATAATTTGTGGAGTCTGGTGGGAGCTGGGATTGGAGCAGGGGTGGAGCAGGGGTGGAAGCTGGGATGTGGGATGGGAGCAGGGATGGGGGCAGGGATTTGGGATGGGAGTAGGGGTGTGGGATGGGAGCTGGGACGGGAGCAGGGGTGGGAGCAGGGGTGGAAGCTGGGATGTGGGGTGGGAGCAAGGGTGGGAGCAGAGGTATGGGATGGCAGCAGGGGTGGAAGCTGGGATGTGGGATAGGAGCAGGGGTGGGAGCAGGGGTGGAAGCTGGGATGTGGGATGGGAGCAGGGTCCTGTGCAGGAGCACCCATGCCCTTTACCCTCCCTCTGCCCTCTCCTGTTTAATCCCCGGAGGGTTCTGAACGCTGCCAGAGTTCCTTCCAGGAGTCTGAGAGGCCTCCCTGCCCTTTCCTCTGGGATTGAGGGGTTTCCTGTGGTGTCTCCTCCCGGGACAGGAGGGCACTGACCTGGCTCTGTTTTCCCCCAGACCCTGTCCATGGCCTATCTCACTGCCATGCTCTCCAGGTGGGTTGGGCACTGTTCTGTGTTCTGTCTCTTCCTGAAAAAATTCCCTCTTCCTAAGGGACCTGAGCTGTCTGGGGCTCCCAGCAGCCACACAAAGATGGAGCTTCCCTATGAAAACACTTTCTAAGAAAGGTTTCCAAGGCCTGTCCCTGTCCCAAGGGGGACAGCACTGGTGGATTCCCACATCCAAATCCTGCAGGAGAGCCCTGGAGGGCTGGGACAGGGGAGCACCTGGATGGGTGGAGGTGACAGTGGTCCCACATTTCTCTTTGGGCAGGTCCCAGGCAGGTGGAGCTACTCTGAGCCAAGGAATTTTTTCCAGCAGTTTCAGGAATTTGTATCCCACAGCCTGTCACCTTCTGCTCATTTGCGCTGGGAATTCTGCTCCTGGCTCACGTGGAGGCCTGCAGAGAGGGGCATGACCCAGGGCAGGGGATGGATGCACTGGGACAAAGAAATCTGCAGACTCAGCAGCTCCAGGGGGAAAGCTCCAGTGACTCCACACAAATCCCCCCAGGGAGAGCAGGACTGGCTTTCCCAAGGGCTGAGCCTGGCACTGCAGCCAAAATCCTGACCCAGCCTGGAAACCATTCCAGGCTGAGTCTGCAGCCCCTGTCCCTGCTCCAGTCCCTCCTTCCTGCCCTTTTCCAAAGCCAGACTGGGCTGGAGCACAGGGGCTGCTCCTTTGGTTTCCCCTCATGCTATGGTGACTTTTCTCATCCTGGTTTTGTTACCTCCTGGTCAGGATCTTCCCTATTCCCTGTCTGTCCATGGACAGTGGGATTGGTGGACTTGGAGCCCACTGGAGCTCCGGGAGGCCCAGATGGACCCTCCTGCCTTCCCTCGTCCTTCAAAACAGCAGGAAAACCCATCCAGGCTTTTTTCTATCCTTCCTTTTTTAACATTAACGTGGAATATTGATAATTCCAGCACTGTTTGTGCCCATAGGATTCAAGTTTTCCTTGCCAAGCTCCTGCCTGTCTGAATCCCTCCTTCCCATCCCCGTGGGAATGATCCAAATGTGCTTTTCCTGGGAATTTTGCAGTTACTACAACACCAAGTCAGTGCTGCTGTGCCTCGGGATCACGGCCCTGGTCTGTCTGTCTGTCACCATCTTCAGCTTCCAGAGCAAGGTGGGACTGTGGGAGCCTCCCTCGGGAAGGGGCAGCTCTGGGGCAGGGCAGGGAGCCGGGGGAGCTGGGGGTGTCTGGAAGGCTCTGGATAAGGACCAGCCCTGAGGATGTGGGGATGTCACAGGAAGGTTGGAGTAGATCAGGACACGGTAGGGAGGGAGGTGGCTGGGATGTAAATGGGGATGGGAAATGTTGATATATGGGAATAAAATGAGATTTATTTTTTTGTGGATTGGGATGTGCCATAGGTGTAAAGGGGACTGGAAGATGCTGACATGTGGGAATAATCTGGGATTTTTGGAGGATTGGAATGTGTCAAGGATGTCAGTGGGGCTGGAAGAGGCTGTATGGTGGTAAAGACGGAATTTTGGAGGGTTTGGTTGGTGGAATATAGAGACACCAAGGTGTGGGATGGATTTGGGATTCCTGGTGCATTGTGGGACCTGAGCCCTTCCCTGTGGCGCTAACGGGGATTTGGGAAGCGCTGGCTGTGTGCCAGGGGGTGGCTGCTGGAGGGGGAGAGGCAGAATCAGCTTTGGATGAGTTTCAGGGGGACTGGGGAGCCTCTGGAACGGGACATTCCCCCCTGGAACGGGACATTCCCCCCTTCCTTCCGCAGTTTGACTTCACGTCCTACCAGGGCGTTCTCTTCGTGCTGCTCATGGTGCTGTTCCTGGGGGGGCTGGTCCTGGCTGTCATCCTGCCCTACCAATACGTGAGTGACCAACTGGGCCAAACTGGGAGTGCTGGGAGGGGGGGGCAGCTCCCCAAAAAACAGGCAGGCACCCCAATGGAGGGATGGAAGAGCAGGGGTCATTCTCTGGGATGGACCATGAGATGCAGCTCAAGGATGGAACTGGCCCAGGGCTGAGGATGTTTCCTGCTGTTCCTGGAGTGGAATCATGGAATGATTTTGGTCAGGAGGGACCTCAGAGCCGATCCAGTCCCATCCCTGCCATGAGCAGGGACACTTCCCACTATCCCAGGCTGCTCCAACCTGGCCTTGGGCGCTTCCAGGGATCCAGGGGCAGCCACAGCTGCTCTGGGAAATCCATTCCAGGGCCTCCCCACCCTCACAGGGAGGAATTCCTTCCCCGTCTCCCATCTGTCCCTGCCCTCTGGCAGTGGGAGCCATTCCCTGTGTCCTGTCCCTCCATCCCTTGTCCCCAGTCCCTCTCCAGCTCTCCTGGAGCCCCTCCAGGCCCTGGAAGGGGCTCCAAGGTTTCCCTGGATCCTTCTCCTCTCTGGGTGAGCACCCCCAGCTCTCCCAGCCTGGCTCCAGCCCCCGCATCAGCTCCATGGCTCCCTTTGGACTCCTTCCAACACATCCATGCCCTTCCTGTGCTGGGACCCCCCTGGATGCAGATGGGGTCTCACCTAAACACAGGTGCTGTCTCCCCTCAGTAAAACCAGGGAAATGAGCACATTTAACTCTGTCTGAAGTCCAGGGCAGGGCTTGGACTCAGGACTAACACCCAGCACCTGCAGAGTTCAAATCTTGAGGCCTCAGTTTCTCAGCAATGACCCCAAGGTCTGAGTGACCCTCAGGAACCAAGTCTAGGGGACAATGACACCCCTGTGTGTCCCCAAGGCCTGCCAACCCCTCAGACAGCTCCAGCCACTTCCTTTGGCCTCTTCAGCCACTCCTAGCCCCAGTTGTGCCCAGGGGAAATCTTGGAGCAGCTTCCAAGCACCCTGGAGCAGGGCTGGGCTGCATCCAAGGGTGTCTGACCGTGTCACTCCTAGAGAGCCTGGCAGCCCCTGGGATGGGGAGGGATGAGGGAAGGGGGGTGGGGCCAGGCAGGTGCCATAAATCACCTGAGAGGCTCCTGGGATCCCAAATCCCTCCCCACCCCAGCCAGCTCCTCTGCTCTGAGTCATTCCCTAAGGGAGACCTCCAGGGGATTCCCACTGGTCCCATCCCTGGAGCTGGTGCTGGACAAATCCAGCCTGAGGATTCCAAAGGGTTGGATTTGGGTTGTCTGGGCTTGAGCTCCTCCTTTTCCCAGGGGGAAGGTGAGGCTGGAGCAGCTCCCAGTGCCATAGCACAGCCACAACACTGGAGGGACAACTCCTCCTCATCTGAGATACGAATGGTGGGAGGCAGGAGGTGGCTCTGGAGAGGCAGCAGAAATCCCTGGAGAGGCAGGGACAGCCCTGCCCTCACTGAACCCATCTCAGGTTGAGCCAGAACCTTCTCCTGGCTCCTCTGCGCCACAGCAGGGGCTGAGCTTTGTCCCAATTCCAGAGAAATTCCACCTGTGACTCCCACAGATGAATATATTTAAATTGCGCTTGTTAATTAATCACAGAATCATGAAATAGCCTAAGGGAGAAGGGAGCCACCAGGGTCAACTCCTGGCCCTGCCCAGGACATCTCAACAATCCCACCTTTTACCTGGGCATTGTCCAAATGCTCCTGGAGCTCTGGGAGCCCTGGGAGCTGTTCCAGTGGGGGAAAAACTTTTTCCCAATATCCAGCCAAAACCTCCCCTGACACAGATCCAGCAGTTCCCTCAGGCAAATTAAAGCTGGGTCCGGCTCTTGGAATATTTGGTGTTTTGGGTAAATAAATCCATTCTGGGGGTGCTCCAAAGGGTTCCCATCAGGAGAGTGCTGTGCCTGGGACATGTGGCTGCCCCACAAGTGTCCAAGGCCAGGTTGGACAGGGCTTGGAGCAATCTGGGATAGTGGGAGGTGTCCCTTCCAACCCAAACCATTCCATGATTTCCACAGGA
The DNA here is from genome assembly GCA_013401135.1 of Cettia cetti. NCBI lineage: Eukaryota > Metazoa > Chordata > Aves > Passeriformes > Sylviidae > Cettia > Cettia cetti. The sequence continues at coordinate 26,694 of VZUI01096889.1, forward strand.
CAGTCTCTGGGGCCAAGTGCTGTTTGGAATAACAAGCACCTGATGGAGAAGTTTAGGAGCCATATAGATACAAAGGCCTCAGAGAGAGAGGAACTGAGGCCCCGTGTCCTGTTCTGTGCCACAGAAACATTCCCAAAGAAACTGTTGAAGCTGGAAGAGGGGCAAATCCAGCTGGGCTTTTAGAGCACTGTCCCAGCTTTCCCTCTCCACCTGGAAGCCAAATTCCTTGGGAGTGAAGTCCTGCATAGCCCATTCTGTCCAGCTCTGATGGCTGTGTCAGTGTCCATGTGTCCCTGTCAGTGTGTCCATGTGTCCTTGTCAGTGTCCCTGTGTCTGTGTCCATGCGTCCCTGTCAGTGTCCGTGTGTCCCTGTCTGTGTGTCCTGTCCACGTGTCTCTATCCGTGTCCCTGTCCCTGTCCGTGTCCCTGTCCATGTATCCGTGTCTCTGTCCCTGTGTCCCTGTCCATGTCCCTGTCCATGTGTCTCTGTCCACATGTCCGTGTCCATGTGTCCCTGTCCAAATGGCCGTGTCCATGTGTCCCTGTCCATGTGTCCCTGTCCCTGTGTCCCTATCCATGTCCATGTGTCCATGTCCTGTGTCCCTGTCCCTGTCCATGTGTCCCTGTCCATGTGTCCCTGTCCATGTGTCCCTGTCCCCGTGTCCTGTCCTTGTCTGTGTCCCTGTGTTCACATGTCCCTATCCATGTGTTCCTGCCCCTGTCTGTGTGTCCCTGTCTGTGTTCGTGTGTCCCTGTCCATGTGCCCCTGTCCATGTGCCCCGTCCGTGTGTCCCTGTCCGTGTGTCCCTGTCCCTGTCTGTGTCCATGTGTCCCTATCTGTGTTCATGTGTCCCTGTCCCTGTGCTGTTGGATTATCCCTTTTTCTGACCCACAGACAGGGCTCCTGAGAGGTGTTTTAAAGACTTTTACTCCATTTTCAGTCTCATGAGAAGGGTCAGACAATACAGATGTTACAATTCACACCACCAAAATCAGAAGCCAAACAATTTCCTAATTACAATCCATTATAAGCATTTCTTGGCCTATCAGCTTTTGTCATACAATGTTGCTGATGCCTTTTATGCCAATCATCTAAACATACCCCTTTATTTCTCCAAAGTATCCAGTCTATTTGCAAGGTTCATAATTTGAAACTTATTTTTAGTTCAATTTCTCCCTCAACAATGTCTGTTCTATCCCATGGCCTTTCTAAGTCAGCATATTTCATCTCTGAGTTTGCAGAGTTTATCTCAGAGATGCACAAGATTGTGTGAGCCTTCTTTGAGGCTTTGAGGATTCCCTCCAAATCCATTTCCCACACTGTGCCCATGTCCTGCAGGTCCCATGGCTCCACGCAATCTACGCTCTGCTCGGGGCTGGGATCTTCACCATGGTGAGTGGCTGCTCCTGGGATCCAGCAGGGAAAACAGACTATTGGGAAAGGATTTTGGAGCCTCTCAGGGAGCCAGGGCAGGGATTGCAGTGCTCGGGGTGGCCCTGGAGCAGCGATCCTGGTGGGAGCCGAGCCTGGCACTGGAGGCACCACGGACGTGCTGGTGCTGGCGCAGGGCATGGAGTGAGTGCCACGCTGTGTGGGGTGAGCAATCCTGACTGGATTGCCCTGCAGGGATCCTGGGGACAGGCCAAAGGTGCCTCTGGAGAGGAGCAGGCAGAGCTGAGCTCGGCACAGCCCCGGGAGTGATGACGGGATCCAGGGCTGAGGCCACACAGTGGAGTCGGGGCCGGTTGGGTGAGCCAAGGATTGGGATGAGTTTGGCTCACACAGGTGTAGAAAGACAAGGAAGGCTGAGACTAGGGATTAAGAGGCATTAGGAGCGTTTACACAGGCGGGAAAAGCCCTGGAGCTGGGCAGCTCCTCCAAGGAAAGGCTTGGCTTACTCCTGGTGGTCCCTCCCCAGAGCCTATTCCAGAGTGACTCTGGGCAGTGCTGGGCTGGGATTGAGCCGGGGGAGGTGTTTGGGGAGTGCCTGGGGCTGCCCCGTGCTCTGAGGCAGTGCCCACTGGGCACGTTGGGCATGGGAGCAGTTGAGCAATTGCCTTTATCACCCATAAACGTCACTCCAAGGGAGCACGGGGAGCTCAGTGCTGATTCACAGCTCAAGATCCCTCTGTGAAATACAAGGAGGCTTCAACATCTGATAATTACCCCATAAACATCACTCAGAGCCTCAGCCTGGCCTAGCCAGGGCAGCTCGGCTGGGATTTGTTCTGGGGGGATAAAACAACATCTTCTGGAGGATGGTGCAGCCCTGGAGAGCTCTGGGCCCACAGGGGACAGCAGGATGGCAGAAGGAAGAATGAGAGGGAGGAGAAAATGGTGGATTGCAGACATGCCTGGGATTTCTGGTGGTGCTGCTCCGTGTCTTGTTCAGGCCAGGTCACCCTGTGGCCACCTTGTTCCCTGGCAGGTGTTTCCCACCCGGGAGAAGTGTGGGAATAACAAGTGGTGAGCTCTGGGAGATGAGGAGGAGAGAGGGTGGCTCCAGAGCTGGTCCTGGGATGGAGGAAGCCTAAGGGAAGAGGTCCTGGAGTGGGAGTTATGCTTGGGGTTTGATTGTCAGGAGGGAAATGAGGGAAGGGGAAAGTTGCAGCTCATTCAGTGCCTTGTTCTGAGCTCTTGAAATGTGGTTACAGCTCATTAAAAATGCTGTGCTTTTGTCCTGGGTTCAGGGAGGCAGTGGAGATTTCTGCTGTCATTAGAGCCCTTCTTGCCTCCTGTCACTGTCCTGGGGTTTCCTCCTTTCCCTTCCAGTTCCTGGCCCTGGACACACAGATGCTGATGGGGAACCGCCGCTACTCGCTGAGCCCCGAGGAATACATCTTTGGAGCCCTCAATATCTACCTGGACATCATCTACATCTTCTCCTTCTTCCTGCAGTTTTTTGGCTCCAGCCAGGAGTGAGGGCAGCAGGGCAGGATCCTCCCTGTGCTGGCAGATGTGAGGGGTTAAATTGAAAAGCAGAAAGGGTTCAAAGCCACCAACCTGACCCAGTCCCTCCCTTTCTGGTCCATCCAATGCACTGAGGAGCCCTGGGCCCCTCCCGCAGCTTTGTACATTTGCTGTCAGGCCTTTGTGACCCAGAGAGCAAAGCAGGGCTTCAGTGTCATGTCCTTTCTGCTCCCCTCATTCCTGCCCAGCCTAAACCAGTGCAGAGACTGGGGGCAGGAGACTGGGACCCTCCCAGCCCCAGGGGCTGCTGGAGGCTTCTCTGAGTCCTGCCCATCACGGGGGGAAACAACAGTGAAGGCAGCAGAGCAGGGAATTTGGTGAGATCCTGGGAGGAAAAGCAGCTGAGCCCAAGGAAAAGCCTTGGGGAATCCTTGCATTGCCCTGATTCCCATGTTCATTTGGAGCTTGGTGGTCTCTGTGCTATTCCTGGTGGCTCCTGCTGTTGGAAATGTGGAGTGTGGGATCACATAGCTGGATTTCAGTGCTCCAGGCACAGGGAACCTGTTTGTTCAGGACGTGCCGTTCTGTGAGGTCATCCCTGATGCCACTGCAGGAAGAATTCCCCTGGATCCCTTGCATCCGGCTGTGGGGCTGAGTCCCCTTCCCTTCCCTTCCCTTCCCTTCCCTTCCCTTCCCTTCCCTTCCCTTCCCTTCCCTTCCCTTCCCTTCCCTT
>VZUI01096895.1:0-24943 GCA_013401135.1 Cettia cetti
AAAGAAAGAAAGAAAGAAAGAAAGAAAGAAAGAAAGAAAGAAAGAGAAAGAAAGACACAAAAGAAAAAAAAATGAAGGAAAAGGAAAAAAGATAGGAGAGAAAAAGGAAAAGAGAAAAAAAAAAGAAGACAACAACAACAAAAAAGAAAACCCGGCCCCCAGCCCTTTGAAACACCCATATCACGCCACCCAGTCCTCCCACCGCTCTCTGTAACCCAGGAGGAGAAGCCCAAGGAAATAAAAGGCGAGCCCCAGAATCCCCCCTCCCTGTGAACCCCCGGCCAAGGCTTGGCAGGCTGCGCGGGTGGAAAAGCTGCAGCCGGGGGTGGACAGCGGTGTGAAGCACCGTGCAGGGCCCGGGGTGCTCCCCCAGCCCGGGCCCTCCTCCCGCCTCCTCCCGCTGCCTTTTCTCCGGGGAAAGTCACAAGGTAACCACGGCTGGCTGAAACCTAAGATCGGAGGATGGCTGCGGATTATTTTTACATTAAGGGCTGCCTGAAGATGCAAACGTGCCTTTGGATGAGTTCTGAACACTGGGGTTTGGCCGAGGCATGTGTGGCCATCTCCTGCTGAGTGTCCTGAGCTGCTGCTCGTGCACACACCCCACACACAAAAACCCACACAAAACCCCCACAAGTGCAACCCCCAGGGCCTGTGCACTCGGACAGAGCACCCAAGGTATAAAAAGAGATTTAAGCTTCTGCTCTGAAACTGATCCCCCTTCCCCTGGATCACACTTTTGATCTAATTTGTTTCTCTGTCCAAATGACTTGGCTCAGCCTTCCCCCTGAAAATTCGGTGTACAGTTGACATCAATCATGTCTCAGTGTAGGGAGGGATAAGGATAGAATATCAGAGAGGTGACCATGCATGCCACATGATTCAAATCATCTCAGCATTGATTAATTGGGTTCAATCTGAGTTTCAGAATCATAACAACTGTTGTTCCCCTTCACATAACATCAACAGGGCCTTTAAAGCAGAGTATCCATTTACTCCAAGGCATGTGATGCATTAAGACCATCATCTTCTATTAAATCTTAAAGGCTGGATGAATTTTAGACAAACTCAATTAGCTCAAGATGGCTCTGCAATGATTAGACATCGTTGCCCCTTCTCCTTCATCAGGGATTTTTCTACCCCCTCTACTTTTTAATGCAGAGGGCAAAGTATGTTCACATATGGAAGATGAGTGCATTCCTTGGGCTTGTCCTGTCTTTGCTCTGGCTGTGCAGGTACTCCTTAAAAGAAGGCAAATCCCCCCAAAAACTTGTAAAGGAAATATCTCATAGAAGCAGGACCCATTTTTCCACTTGGACTTTAAGGAAAACCATTTGGGTACTTGGTGGCTGGGCCATGAAGCTGTCACCAAGAGGAGGAAGGAGCAGATGGAAAGTGTGTTCTGAGCCAGCCAGGAGAAGATGGTACCTCGAGCTCAGAGGAAAGGAGAGGCAGGCAGGACTCAAAGCCCTTATAAATGAAGTTATCCCTGCCCCTACACCCAGGGAGAGGCCGTGCTTGGGTTAGAGAGTTGCTCATCAATTAACTACAGCGAAAACAGGAGAGAAACAGTGCCTGGGTGGACGGGGGCTGAGCAGGGTTTGAGATGGAGACGACTTCTGCAATTCAGGTTTCCATATGGTAAGAAAGATGAGCCCTATTTGTGTGTGTTTGATTCTTATCTACCAGCTGGGATCACTCATCCGGGTTGTAACTGAAATAATAATGATTAAAGAAAAGCATGCCTGCCTTGTAATGTTGCAAGTATGGGCCTCCACATCACATACATCCAGCCCCGGCTGAGGGATGACCTATCACAAACTCAGCCTTGAGCAATCAGAGGAATATCATCTCTAATTACTGTTTTGCAAGCTGAAACCCTATTAAGCACTTCCCTGTTGTGCCTATTATGACTGGTTCTACACTTAAAACAAAAGCATCCTTTTTTTTTAATTGTTCCACTTTGCGTGGGAGCGAGAGGGCTCTGATTCAGCTCGGGGGTTGCTTTCTTTGGGTTTTGGTTTTTTTTTTCTATTTACTTATGAAGAAAAGCTTGGAGGCTCTGGCTGCAGGGACTGAGATGACTGCTGCGTGAATGCTCCTTGTAGCGGGGACATTAAGTTGATTTAAGAGCTGTGCTTAAATCAATCCTCTAATTTAAGGCACGAGTGTTTTCAAGGAGAGAAATTCCACAGCCAGGCTTTTTAGGAAAGTTTTGAAACAACTTGACTCGAAAGGTTTATCTGCACCAAACTGCCTTGTTACAAGCTTGCCAGCAATGAAAATGGATATATAATTTTCCATATGAACGAACATATCCTGGAAGAAAACACATGCAACAGGAGATCCAAATGAGGCAGAGCACTGGGGACCACATCACCCTTCAGAGCATGTGACAGACACACCACTGGCCAGAAGACATCATCACCCTGAGCTGTACAGATGTTTTTTGGCTCTGATTTTACTGCTGAAACCGGGAACTGGGGAATAAAACAACCCCCAAAGAAATAACATTAAGTTCACTACTGAAACTGATGGTGGGAGGCAGCAGCAAACACTCCAAAGGGACACCCAAGGGATGCTCAGTTCTGGGACCAGGATTCTGGAATAGGGAGCTGCCACTGTGTTCACACAAATTAATCAAGGTAATTAATTTGGCAAGTCACTGTGCTGACTTCCCAGGATTCCTGGTTGATTTTTTCAAGTAACACAAGCTGCTGTCCCAACACTCATCAGGCCCTCGGGTGTTTCACTTTTCAGCCACTAAAGCAGAATCAGAGTTTTGCTGTCTCTGCCTTTCACATCCAAGACCAAGACAATCCCACTTGTTTCTTTCCAGGGATGAGCCACAGGGGGCAAACACTCCACAGATACCTGAAGCCATCTGAAAACAGTGGGTGGGCACAAAGATGGACAAGAGCTGAGTTTTGGGCAGGCAACAACCTCAGCCAGAGCAGACGCAGCTGGGTCTCCATCACGGAGTCTGTGCCAGCCCTGCTGGACATCCCCGGGGGAAGCCAGCAGAGATCCCTCCCTGGCCTCAGCCTGTGGCTCCTGCTGATGTGAGCACTGCTGGGGGATGGAAGAGATCATGAAGAAAGCACCTGCTGCTGAAAACATCCAGCCCCGAGCTGTTTCCATAGATCACCCAGACTAGCAGAGCCTTCTGTATTTGCTTTCTTGCTGGACAGACCCAGGGTTGCACCCCCTCGTGTCCTGAGGGGGCTGAGACAAGAAACAGCTTAATCTGAGATCAGCTGGGACAGAATGGCTGCTGAGTCCCATTTCCCCGTGCACTGACAGAGACAGGGCTGGGGCACAGCTTGCAGACATTCCAGGGACACAGAACTGTCCCTGAGCAGCAGGAGAGGCTCCACACAGGATTATGTCCCCAATCCAGCCCTGGCACTGCCTCACCTGCCAAACTTAACGAGTCTGTGATGATCACAGAGCAGCAGCTGCCCTCTCCTGCAGAATGAAGTGCCTGGAGAATGATCTGCTCTCCCACAGGCAAGCATTTCCCTCAGCCCTTTGTGCTCCCAGGGACGGAGATCTCAGGTGGGTAAATCCTAATCCCGAGCCTTGCTGTGCTAAAAAACCAAACCCTTCTACTTCTTTTTTTTTCTTCCCCAAAAATTTACTTGTAGAGGAGAAATTTCCCAAGTGCTGACACCACGTGAAGAGGTTCTTCATCTCCCTGTAACACAAACCACCCGTGTGGAGTGGATTCCTTGGGGGTTATTTTCCCTCACTTCTTTTTCCTCCTTCCCCATCAGCTGCTTGGCCCCTTCCTTAGGCAAAGTCTCAGCTGGGAAAGGGGAGATGGACCCATCCCTGAGAGCAGCGCTGTCACCTCCTGCACTTCTCACTTTGGGACAATTCCTGCAGCTGAGCCCCACATTTCCCCCCGGAATGACCCCCTCTGCCCAGCATCTCTGCAGGCTGGGAGTCCCCCCCAGCAGGAATGGGATAAATCCTCCCAGTAGGCTCCTCCAAAGCAGCTGAAAGCGAGGAAACAAGAGAAGGAATGCACCGAACCAGACCTGGATTTGAACTTTTAAGTCTCCCTCTCACTGAACATAACTTTTTACTTGGAATTTGACTGATACAGTAGCTACCAAGCTAGGGAGGGAGAGCACAGGTGGAAGGATGTATCCATCCCTCTGGAATTTCTGGGAACACCAAGCTGATGCTGCCCCAACTTTCCTCTGCACCTCAATACTTTTAGCATTCTCCAAGTGAGCTATTCCAGGAATGTGCAAGGATCAGTCCCCAGAAGGGCAGATTGAGAAGGGGGAGGTCACAGAGAAATGCAGCATTTCCCCAGCTCTCTAAAGCAGATTTCTTTTCCCTGCCTTCCAGCCACCTTCTCCTACGTGACCCGAGAAGTTTCCCTAACAAAAATATAGATGTAACCTTATCTAAAGTAAGTGCAGCCAATGTACTATGGATATTGTGTAATTAATAACAGAAAAATAATGTTTCCCCTGTTATTAAATCAAGGTCTCCCCTGACCTCTCACCCTCATATAAGTGCCTTTAGTTTTATGACAGCAATGGACAAAATTATTGTGTGTCCATATGTGCAGGCACATCCTAGCTGGCAAGGGGCTCACCTAACTACTGCTGGAGTTAGTTCAGGGATTTTCTTTTTTTTTTTTTTTTGTTTTGTTTTTACTTTTAAGGTTAAAAAAAAAGAATTGCCTCCTCCTTTAAAAGCTGCTTGGCCAGGGAATGAACTCAATCAGTGCATGGTCCCAGTGAGGAAAGCTGCAGTCTCAGGGTAGCAGTATCTATTTACACACTTGCACACGGGCATGCTTTGCTTTTGGGCTCCTCATGCACTTCCAGGCTCAGATGGAAGCTTGAGGAATGCATCAATATTTTCATATATCTGCAGCATGCAAAGAGAAAACAAAGAGCAGGCAAATTCCCTGGAAGGGCTCAGCATTTTTTTGGCTGCCTTGCAGTAAAACTTTCCCTGCTTACAAGGCAGTGTTTCTTCCCTGGCTGCTTTTTTACTTTAATACTTGGAGAGGCTCAGCCCCCAGCCATCCCCGCTGACAAAAATCTGTGTGTACATCGGCAAAATTAACGAGTTTGGGCCTGAAAGGCAATCAAGACATTAAAGAAATGAATAAATAGGAGGCCAGGCTGGCTTTGCTGGCTGCCCCCCTCCCAACACTGGCTGTTGGGAATGCTATCCCACTGCAGAGGTCAGCGGGCTCCTCTGATCTGTGGGCTCCCCTCCTGATTCATGGCGATTGATGCACGGCTCTTCCAGGAGTCAGCTCAGCACAAGCCCCGGGTTAATGGAAGCCACACCAGCTCCTAATCCAGTAGCTTTGAATTCTCCTGTTTGTGTTGGACGGGCCCTGAGCGAAAGCCCTGTCTGCCAGGGTCAGGGGAGCTCCTTGGCAGCACCAGAGAAGGGATGTGGATCCCAGGGCACTCATTTTCCACCAGTTCCTTGCCCTTCCAAGCACCCTGGGACCTGCTGCTCCCCAAGGACTGTGGCACAGAGAGAGGGAAGGGACACAACCGTGTCCCTGCCATCACAAAACCGTTTGGATGCAATGCCATCTATTCCTGAGCTTATTTCACTGTCTACATCCAGGCTCAGCCCAGAGCTGTGCCTCTCCCCCAGTTCTTTCTTTGCTGTGCTCTGAAGTGCTAAAAGATGTGGAAATACTGGATTTCTTCAACAATTTCAGCTCTAAGGAGCTGGAAGCCCCTTTGCCTCAAAGACAGAGATGTGAGCCAGCCCCTGAATCTCAGGATTTATCCACTCAGCCCCTCTAAGGGTTCGAAGGGAGAAATCTGTGCAGAGAGCAATGTGTCTCTTAAGCAAGCACCACACGTGAGTGCTGTGATGGAAGCACTCCTGTCAGAGCAGGCATTTCCTCCATACTCCTCCCTCACTACATCCTGCCACCCCTTCTCCAGCTCTGCCTGCAAAAGGCTCAGCGTGGGCCCCGAGGTCTGGAGAGCAGGGGGGCACAGGGTGCTGCCTGCACCTCCCAGACCCATCACTCGTTCTGGTTTAATCACTGGGGCTGAATCCTGCCGTGTTCCTCGGGCACATCAGGCTAGAAATACCCTGCCCTGCATTTCCCTGGTGCCTCCCTCCCCTCAGAACACATGCTGAGGGTGTATCACTCTCTGGAGAGTCCAGCAAAGACTCTCCCAGCCCTAAAACCTGCTTCTGGGACAAGGGACACTCACCTTTTGTTTGGCATCTCATCCAAAGAAGAGTTTTTCCCAAAAGGTAAAGGTGCAAGGAGTGAAGTTTTCCTTGCTTGCCCTGCACTCCCAGGTGAACACAGCTATTTTAGAGGAGAGGAGAGCCTCCAAACCCAGGGAATGCTGCCAGCAGCCCAGCAGAGCAAACTGGTTTTGTACTGCTCATAATATTCCAGCTGGGGAGTGTGAAATGGGATCAGGGAGTCAGGACATCTCTCTCCAAACAGAGTAATGCAGGTGATGGGAAGAGTTAATCCCATCAACTTCCCCATCGCTCTGTGCTCAGATCCCTCTTCACCTGGCTGGGGGATGCACCCACACATGCTCCCTTCCCACAGATTTTATTTCATACATATATATTTATATAAAATACATCTATTATCTTTGCAAATAATGCATTTCCCAAAATACATTTACTGCTTTGGTATCTGCTCAGTGCCCACACAGCACACGGACACGAGCGGCTGCAGCTGCACTGAAAAAGGCACTTTCTGTCTTCAAACTCACCACCAGGTCTCATAAATCTTAAAAATATTTCATGGAACACCAAAACAACCCCCCTACACACACAATGCGCTGCTTTCCAAGCACACAAATACTTTCAAGCTCAACAAAATGCTTTGTTTCAGTCAGGACAAGTTCTTTTATCTGGGTTTGGAGCCTCTGTTCAATTATTTCTCTATGGATTCTCCCCTGAAATGAGTTCAAAAATGAAATTAAAAAGAGTTTGCTCAGTCTGAAAACATCCAAATAATACATTTTGCAAGGAAACTCCCTATTCCCCCCTTTTATTTTGAGGGGGAAGGGGGTGTTGTTTGTTTTTATTACATAAAATTTTTCCATCAGAACATTTTATGAGGGAGAAACCATTAAACAGCATTTTCTGATTAAAACCCCAAATCTTCTCTCTGCAGAGCTCAGTCCCTAAGACAGAGCATCCCTCCACCGCTCCTAAAAACCCCTCACCAAAAACTATGCACAAACCCAGCCAACTCTAGTTTAGAAATAAATCTGCTCTGTTTACTGATAAATATTTATTCAGATATTTACCAAGAAAACATGAAAGGCAAACCCAACATCTGTATTTCTAGTATTGCTTGCTGGGGAGTATCACTGGGGAACAGGGGGAAGAGGAGAGCTTTGTGATCACCCCTGAATTTCCTTGTAAAAATCAGCTTTCCCCCCCTTCAAATCAAAGGGGAAATTCTGATTTACTCTGGAGGCCACAGCGTTTCTGTCGGCTGAGGATCACAGTCCTGTTCAGCTGCTCTGCAAAACATTCTGTTGTGATGACTCAGGAAAAGCTAAATAAAGATTTCCCCTTCCCATGGGGCAAACCCAGCGTGGGGGTGATGGGGCCACCTCCTTCTGGGGCAGGGGCCCCCACCACGACGTCCATATGGGACTTGCAGCCGTTTCCATTTACAGAAATGTCCTTTTTTCCCCCTGACTTTAGGTGAGCTTCTTATTTCTGATTTATGACACCGGTGAGAGCTGAGGGTTGGTCTGTGAGATGCTGGGCTGTGTTTCTTCCTTTGCTGGTGCTCCAGTAAAAACAACAGAGCCAAGAAGAACTTTGGGGCAGCTCGTTCTATCAGACAAAGCCGTGGTTTCATGTGGATGGAATCAGCCACAGCTTCAAAAATGATACAAATACAAATAAGAAAAGCATAAAAGGACAAAATGCTCATGAACCCACTGCAGAAATGCTCCTGAAAGAGAAGTCTGACAGTTGTAAACCTCAAGCCTGCCAAGTTTTATCCCCATACCTAGGTTTAATTTTGCTTTCCCTGAAGTAATAAATAGCTCCTGGTCTGAATTCAGTCTCTGGTCTGAAGGCTCAGAGCTGAAGCCTGACAATTCCCAAGAGTCCAAATAGGCAGAAAATTAAGAATTTTAGCTTGGGTACTGCATTTCCAAATACCAAACTAGAAATCTGTCTTGACTATAAATTGGCATTTATCTTTCTGTACAACATACAGAAAAGCAGATTAATAGACCTAGAAGAAACAAAGCCACCACTCACCAAAATAACAGGAATAAGCAAGCATCCCAGTCAAAATTGACACACACTTCTGCAAGAAAGGGGGTTTTGTTTGTTTGCCTGCAACCATTCTGCAAAGCCCAAGGAAGGGCCCTGAACAAGAGTGAGAACAATCGCCTTGGGGTTTCTTCAGGACTCTGGGGGATACAGGAAAGGAGAAAAGAAAGATAAATGACGAGTTGGCACCTGAAAACCTGCTCAGCTGTTGGCACAGAGGAATGTAAACATGTTTTGCTTACTTTCACCATCGATTTCAGGAAGCCAGGAAGGCTGCTCAGAAAATGGTTCCCCAGCCTGAGCTCCGATGCAGGTCCAATAACAGACAGCACAGGCAGATGCTTAATCATCCTCAAACCATGCTCTGCTGTGCCAGCTCTAAAGCTCTTGGCCCACAGGAAGACACAGCTAAGCTCCTGTTTAGCTGCAGAGTTGCAACAGGGCTCGAGGAGAGTTGTCCTGGAGCTGGGCAGAGCAGGGCCCTCAGAGTGCCAGGATTTGGGTACTTTGGGGCTGGGATTGACAGGCAGCAGGGAAACCTTCCCTGGAAAGAGAATTGGTAAATTACAAACACCTCACACGTCTTGGGGACCACTTTCCTATTTCTTGACTGATTTTGAGCCTTAAAATCAGTCCTATCCCCAGCAGAGCATCTTTTCACTCCAAGGTGAAAACGAGGGACATCTTTTGGGGAAGCATGAGATCCTCAGAGATCCATCCATCTTCCCAATAAGGTTTACAGCCTGATGCTCACCATCAACCTCCTGATTCCTGCTGGAGCTGAAAGAAGGGCTTGGTGGGGTCTGAAACCCCCTCCCTCCAAGGGGACATGGATCCCTGGCCTCCAAGGAATGGTTGTGGACATCTATGGCAATGCCCAGCTCCCCTCCCATGAGCAAAGCTTTAATTCCTCTATTTTTCTGCCAGTGCCCCAGCGTGTAGGTGAACAAACAAATAAATACATTGGGATGCTTCTCCTTTGGTCCCAACCAAAGTGACCATCTGAGCTGGATAACCAGGGGCTCAAATCAAGCTACTGCCTCATTGATTGCACACATGAGTACATAAAGCAAATGATGTTTTGTTTAAACCTCTGTGAAAGATGTTTAAATGAACAGGTTTTACCTTTTCTTTGTCCTAGCATGGGAATACCCCCCTGGCTGGTTAATGCAGAGCAGCTGAGCCCTGGTAACTTGATCATGGACCTGAACCTGGTTCAGAGACTGTCATACAACAAATAAAATACTGCAATAAGTCTTGTGAGCAGGGAAGAGCTGCAGCCCTGCCCTGCCCTGGCACCCAGCTCTGGGGGGAACAGATTTCCTTGATGCTCCTTTAGGGGAGGGGGAGGCTTTTTCCGACTCCTGAATTACACCAGCAAGGGCAAAGAGACCTGACTTCTGCACTGGCCACCTCCAGCTCTGCAGGAGTGCAGGGCTCACCATCACTCAGCATCAGCTAAGCCAGAGCTGAGCAGCTAAACCACTGCTTTTCCCTGCAGTCCCCAACCAGACTAACTGAGTTCTGTATTTTCAACAGGAAGGATCTGTTCCAGCATCCAGACCAGTGCCAAGCATTTCAAAAAGGTGAAAAATATGTGCAAAAAACCACTCATAAATACCTCTGCTCAACTCAGGGCAAGCCAAGCAGACAGAAGCGTGACATTCATGTAGCAAAATATTCCGGGAAACAATTAATGCAGGATCCAGATCAAGAAAAATACACTCCCTAAGCCATACAAGTGGGAAGACCAGAAGGCAGGCAGCTCTCCTCTCTGATGGCACTTGTCCACTGTGCTGTCACAAGTCCTGGGCCACCCCGAGCTCACCTGAACGGGTGCCAGGGGCTAGCAGGGAGTGTTGGACACTGGGAAAAGCCAGGAGCCCTGGCCAGGCCAGCCCTCTCTTTTTCAGCTGTGCAATAACTCCGGGAAAGGGTGTCAAAAATAACGACCTGGCTGGGGCTGGAGGTTCAAAAGTTCAGCCTGGAAGTGGAGAGCCAGGGTTTCTGCAGGGAGAGTGGCCATGACCAAAGGGAAGGCCAGGGGGAAAAAACCTCTTTTGCAGGAAATGCTGTTGGGGTTGCTGGCAGAAAGGTCTGTCCAGGTGTTACTGAGCTTAATCCAAAGGGGCAGGATTTGGGAGTGAGGATACAGCCTTGGCTCCTAGCTCAAGATGGGGAGCTCTGTCTTGGTAGGGAGCAAAGGAAAAGGTGAGGGTTTTTTTCTGGGCTTCTCCAGGCAGCTTTTGCAGTAGCACTACTGGTGCAAAGGGATTTTGGGGTGCAGAAAGCAGCCCCTGCCCTTCAGCACTACCAACATGAGGGACAAGAACAGTGCTGCTTCCAGGAAGGGCAGATTAAACCACCAGGATAACCTCCCAACCTCCCTGATGGCAAAGGCAGCACTCAGCCCCCAGAGTGGCTCAGACCCCTCACCTGTCACTGGGGAAGGGACCCAGATAACCTCATCCTACTACAAAGACAGGCACTCCATCAGTCTGTGAAACCAAGCGTGGCCTTAAATCCACCCTCTTGGCACAAGGGGATTTTCCCACTCTGGATAATGCAGATTGCCACCACCTTTGCTGCCTGTGATTATCCCACCACAACATCCAAGTGCAGCCCCAGGTGCTGCACTGGAAACAACAACTCCAGCCCCAAAAGCTCTTTCAGTGTCAATGGGGTTTGGGAATTTGTGGGGTCCCTGTCCCTGGAGGAGCAGAAACAGCAACACCTCCTGCACAAATGCTCAGTGCCATCCTAATCCCAGGCGAGCTTCAGACAGATTTCCCCCATGCCACAGGTTTGCATTTTTTTTTTGGATGCTGTGCATCTGCAGCACTCTCACCACCCTCAGCCCTTCCACCTAGAGAGGCAATTTCAAATGTGTGGTAGAAGGCATAAAAAGCACACAGAAAAGCTTGGAATTCCCCCATCAGGGATGGGAAGAGCACCCCACCAAGTCAGGCAATCCAGCCCTAATCGCTGCTGCCCCGCTCTCCCCTTCTCCCTTCAGCCTCACCGTTAATATTTGAGATTTCTGCAGATTTATTCATTGAGATTTTGTCTTTCAGGAGAGGCTCTTTCAGGATTAGGTGGCCTCACCACTAATTCCAAATAATTTCCCTCCCTCTTGGAAAGGGGATTCCTAGTGCACCCTGGGTTCTTCCCTTTCAGTGGACTTCCCAAGTAGGGACAACGTTTGCAGGGGGATTGGAAACCCAAGCATCACTGGTGACATTTAGAGGAAAGGAGGGTTTCACCACTTTGGAACGAGTTGAAACCAACCCCTGTTGGTCTCTACCCCTCCATGGGAGGCAAGCACAGACTGAGCAAAGGCTCCTCTCGGGAGCACCCGGCCCCTGTGGAACCCAGCGCCTTCCCTGCGGTGCAAGCGCTCGGCAGAGAGCAATTCCAGGCCCAACAAGACGTTACATGCAACGAGGACGAGGTGTTTGATGAATCATTTTCAGAAAAAGGGGATTTTTTCTTAATAATAACAAGAATTTACATCCCGCTGCAACACCTACAAGACAAACAAACAGAGCGAAGCGTCCGTGAGCTCGGCACGCTACCTGCCTCCTGTGAAATACCACTTGGGAGGGGAGAACCCCTCTCATTTAGAGCCTTGCTAAGATTCTGGCTGTAATTAATTAGCAGGTGTCTTGAAGTAACACCACCTTCCAAAGTTCATATGGCTGATGTTTTATTTACGGTCTGTCCAGCAGAGTTGTGGTTAAAGCTAATAAAAGGAAAACGTGGAAATGTGGGTGTTTTGCTCATTTAGAGTAAAATATGTCCCCATCAATGGTGCATGTTCCTATTATTTTTGGAAAGCGTGAGGTCTGAAAACAGTAGGGAAAATTCCTGGAATGTGCTGTGGACAGGGCAGCTGTCTATACCAGCCCACCACCATGGGATCTGCAAACAAGAGGTATTATTGCAGTTTTGGAGCATCAGTGATCTCATTTCTGATTTAACCAGGGTGACTGAGTCACAAACCACCAGTGGAGGGGGAGAATGGCACCAAAATCCTGTGCTGCCCATCCGTGTCTAACTCACCTCAGGCAGAAAAGGGCACCAAGGGTGGGGAGGCACCAATGCTTCTGCCATTCACCCTCAACCATCTTTTACATTTGCTCTCCCAATTCTTATCGAGTGGAAAATCACTCGAAGAAGTAGCCCTGGGGAAGGTGGAATAAAACCTGACTTGTGCTGTGCTCCTCATTCTCAAGCAATGCCTCACATCACCACTGAGAAAACCATTAATGAACTAAAAAAAAACCTGAAAGAAAAAATCACTGTGAACTCTCAAGCTTCTGTCTCAGCTGCTCAGCAATTCCACAGTGGGGCACATCTGTTCCCATCTCCCTGGAAGCGGGTGGGGGGCAATAATTGGGATATCTGCTCAGCGAGAAGATAAAAAGCTGATGGAAGTGCCCAGAGCTGTGGAAAGGGGCTTTCCCCGCCGCGGGCTGCGCTGACCAGCCCAGCCCAGCCCAGCCCAGCCGGGATGCTCCCACCCTCCAGCGCCTTTCAAAGCTCTCCAAGTTCCAGCCAGCCTGCCAGATTTACGACGTGTTTCACTTTTTGAACATCCTTGGATCAGACTGGGGTGATGAAAGCCTGATAGCTCTGGAGATGGCTTTTTGTGCAGAGTATATAAAAAATATTGTCCCCCCATATACACACACGCAATCCTCTTCTCCCTTCCCTTAAACGTCTCTTTACTGAGAACTCCAGCCAAGAACCTTCCCACACTCCATTCCAGCCTCTGCTTTACTTAAAATTAATTCAGAGACATAGCACCAGGGACCACAGCCTTTGCTGGGTCTTAATAAGACCACAAGGAATAGGAAAGGGAAAAAAAAAAAAAAAGGAAATAAAAGGAGAGGGGAAAAAAAAAAAGAAATATCGCAGCAGTTCTTGTAACTGAATCTGTTGGAGTTGTAAGTGTGGTAAATGCATGTTCCTGCACTATGTGGATGTCTCTGCTTTGCCTTTAGCAGCTGCTGTAATAAACTTCCCAGAAAGTATTGTATTCATGGAAGTGTTGCTAGAAACACTAACAGAAACCCATGGAAATGATGTCTCAGTGCGACCAATCGGGGAGATAATCCCTGCTACGATAAAGAGAAATTGAAACTCAGTTTTCTCGGCGGAGGAAGAAAATCAAAATTGCCATCTGCATTTCAGGGAGGGGGAGGAAGAGAAGAAGGACGGGGGGAGATCTAATTACAAGTGTCTTGAAATTCCTTCTGCATAAAGTTTCCTTAAAGAGCTGCCAAGAGAGCGAACCCTGGGCGATGGCGCTGGAGGTGCCGCGCTCGGCTCAGCACAAGCGCACGCGGCTCAGCCCTGCGATGACAAAACATTTAATTACGAGTGGCCCAATGTCTTCCACATTTGGAAACTGGATTCCTGACACACATAATGTACCCCATGCTGACACGACTATTTGGCAAAAGCCAAGCCTGTGATCTCACATTAATTGCTACACAAATATACTTATTGTGGGCATGGGTTTATATGGCTGAAGCCTCCATTTGCACACGTTCACAATAAAAACAACCCCCCCCCCCCCCCCCCCAATAACGATTAACTTTTTTGATTTGGCTTTTTTTGAGAGAGAGGTTTGTTTTTTTTTTTTTTTTTGAGATGCAGTTTAATGGCATGAGAACTGTCTGTCGGCTTCCATTACCTCTTTGTTCTCATGGTGTCTCGCTTTATATGTATTTTTATAAGCCTTTTAAAAGCAAGTCTCCCTGTTCTTAATTCTTCCCTCTCTTTACTTTTGTTTTTATTGTAGGGCATCAATAGAAACAGAAAGATTTTGCTGGATTAAAGACGCGGCTGTCACTTGAAAGCAAGTCCCCTGATAGAGATCTTATAAGATCTCCCAGCTTCTTCCATCTAAGGCTTTTTGTGGGGAGATGGGAGGACGGCGACACATTTCCCCTTAAATCAGTGGCCGGAGGTGCAAGATATCCATCAGCTTGTGGGACTCACCCTTTGTCCTTCCCAAGCCCGCTGAATGCACTCGAGCAGCCGCAGGGATTGCTCCCTGGTGACATCATGGGCCTCTAAAGTCACGGCTGGCAGGATCTCCTGCACAAGAACAAAGGATGCCAGCCAGGGTGGTGTTGACAAGGCTTCCCTTCGGTGTCTCAGCACAGAAAGACTTGAGATCTTCACCTGGTGTCCACTGAAGATGCCACAGAGGGAAACCAGGCTTTATCCTTGGGTCTTACAGCCTTTGCCAAGCAAAGCAGCAGAAAAACACCAAAATCCCCCCTTCTCCAGCTACCCCACAGCACATGGTCAGCAGGCTGTAAACACTGATTCTGGCTCTGCTGCTAATCCTCCCAGTGACCCTGAGCTTCTGCCTGAGCCCTGCGAGTTCTCCTGATCCAGAGGCAAAGCAACAGCTGAACAAAGCCATGAACACCCACGAGGCTGGGGAAAATCTGAGAGCGCAGCAGGTTTGGAGATCCAAACCAGAGCTATCATTCCCATCACTCTGCCCAGAGGAGGAAGACTCCAAGACCCCCGTGCAGCACCAAAGGGGCTGCCAGCAGGTGAAAACCCCCACATTCCCTACTTCCCAAAAAAACCTTTGCAGCGCTGAGCTTGCAATGGCTGAGCTTTTTTTTTTTCCTTTCTCAGTACAAAGAAACTGTTTATTTAGAAAGATCAAGGAACCAAAAACACAGGGAAATGGTTTTTCTGCTGGGAAGGCAGCAAAGCATGCCCAGCCTCGCCGGCGTGTTCCTGCAGCGCTGCGGCGAATGCAGCGAGCTGGATGCAGCCTCTCTCCCTGCTTCCATCGCTTTCCCAGCGCCTGTCCAAGAGCCATCAGCTCTTTCAAACAATGACCAATTCCTTCCCTGGGGTGGCATTTCCTTATGATTCATCCCGCTGTGCTGCAAGCTGGGATGCAACCCCAGGAGGATACACTCATGTGCCGGACTCAGCGCTGCAGCGAGAGTTTCCACGACCATCAAGGCTTCTCTTTCCCTTTCCAAGTGTTGCTCAGCCCCGTGTGTGTGCCAGGGCAGTTTTCCCACAAGCTGGATTTACTTTTTGATGGAGAACTTGCTGTTACAACCCTCAGAATGTGCAGAGTCACCCTTGTAACGGCCTCTTGGAGTGGAAATTGCATAAAAGAGCAGTGAGGAGGGGAAAAAAATTAAACCTCCTACATTTCAGCGAGGCAAAAGTGTCTCCCTTGAACAACAGGATGTCTTCTGTAAACACCAGGCTACCACAGCTGTCAGAGATCTGAAGTGCTGCATTAAAATATTTCATTTTATCATTGCTTAGATTGAGTGAGAAAGCTGAAGGGATCATTTCAACCTTTCCTCTCCCCCTCGTGCTGCCAAAATCCCACCGAGAAGGGTGAAGCCTTGTTACTTTAATGGAAGTTCATTTTCCAAAGGGCAAGTATGCCTCTAAAAAGGTTGCAGGCACTTCTCCCCCACGCACATCTATGGGGTTGCCAAGTCATAATTTTAACAGCAGATCTTTTTATTTGCCTCTTTTTTTTGTCTTAAATCCCCACCACTTGGGATTTATGCAGCGCATGGGAAGCAGCTTTCCTGACGGGAGTGAGTTCTCACACACGGTGGTTGTGTGTGGTTCCAGCTTTTCTCCGTGAAGGAGTGGCCCAGGCACTGGCACATACAAGCAAGGAGAGCAAGATGAAGTATTTTTGGGAGCCCTGATTGTTCGGTATCTAATCAGGGTTGATGGCTGGGGTTGGCCATCGCACACATCCAGCCGCCCGTGCAGCTCTGATAGCATCTGCAGCCTGGGACCTCACACTTCATCTGCAGCATCCACGGCCCATTGGTGCAGTGGGAGGCTTCCAAACCATGAATTATCTTTCACAAGTCACTTATCACAAAGACACATTCATCTCCAGGAGCTGGACCCAACCCAACCCTGCTGGCTGGAAGTTCAACTGAGGGCACATGCATTCACTATTATACTTTTTTTTTTATTTCGACCATGCAATTTTGGGGTTGCAGAGCCAGACATTAAGCTGGCTGATAGTCTAGTCCTGTGAAGCATTCCGAGCTGGCAAAGTTTTACTACTGATTTATGTGGCACAACAGCTCAGGGCCTGGGATGCATCCATGACATTCGTTCCATCTGTCGTCAATGCAGATTCTGTTCTCCACCGCTCATGCTGGCAGGGCTTGATCTGCTCTTGGTGAGGGGGGGAGGAAAGGGGATGAGAGAAGAGGAAGCTGAAGTCTCCCATTGGTGCCAATGGCTTCACAGGAGGCCTCGAGTTCCTCAGCTGCCTGTAAGCATTGTTGCTGGAGTGATAATCTTTGGCAGCCCATTTAGGAGGGGAAGGCAATGAGCGGTCGCACTGATTTTCAAGAGGATTTCGGAATCAATGTTCACCAACAGTCTCATTTCAGACCCACACATGCCTGCACTAATAAAGGATAAAGGCCCAAAAAACCATTTAGTCCTCTTGGTCTCCTACCCTTGTTCCTTGCAGGCAGATGTCCTCTCTGATCAAACTGCACACAACACTGACTCCTTTCAGAGCAGTTAAAACCCCGCTAAACTGTGAGTTATCTTCCAAGAGTATGAGCAAGTCAGTCCAAGAAGCAAAGGGAACGTTTATCTTGGGCACAACAAAAGCCTCCAATCTGCCCTGGAGATCTCTGGCATGCCTGGGGCTGGCTGAGGCTGACAGGGCTGGAAGCTCCATCCCCAGAGCAAGTGCTGAGCACCGCTCTGGGATTCACACTGAGCTGAGAGGCCTCTTGTGCTCAGAGACAGCTGAGGCACGAGCCAAGCTGCAAGCCAGGATGCTCTTCCCCCCTTCCCAAGACTGGGAGGGGTGGGGATAGTGCCCCCCCATGCACAACCCATGTCCGAGGCTTTGCTGAAACGCTGATGATGCGATTCACCCCGGAATTTTACCTTCTGGTTCCTCGCCGTTCCAACGCCTCCAACATCTACAAAAAGCTGGAATTTCCTGCCAGCTCAGTGGTGCAATTTCAAATGCCTTTTGGTTTTCAACTGTGCTCTTTAATCTCCAGCCAGCTGGGCCCGTGCGTTAGCGTGAAGGCTGAAAGCTTCAGAGCTCTGGGCAGTCAGTTTTCCAAGGATCTCACCTGTGGGTGGAATGGTTTGCTGCAGCTCTGTGTTAAATTAAAAAGAAACACACATGCAAGAACCATGTGTCTGAGCTGCTGTGTCCCCACTGCTGTGCAGAGCTGTGGGCCAGCTCCAGGGTTCCCTTTCAGAGAGGGAGAACTGCAGGTTTAGCTCCTGGTGCCAAGAAGGGCAGGGAGCAATTTGGAGCAGAGCTGCAGGGGCTGGCAGGTGCGGCGTGGCACGGTGCCATGAGGGCCTCCCCAGCCCCTCCATCGGGCAAGGATGGAAATCCAACAAACCTTGCTCTTTGGGAGGATGCCTCAAAAGAGAATACACGCTTTCTCAAGGGTTGTCCCATTAGACAAATGGATTTGATTCCCCTATTTCCCGTGAGAACTGGGAATAAAGATCCCTTCATAGACTCTTCTGTGCTGTTCACAGCCGGCACCATCATGGGAGCCTTGCAGAGAGGAGCCCACAGCAGAACGAGCAGCCCCTAATTTACACACAGGATTGCACAACTACTTTCACAGCTCCAGACCATGGGGACCAGATCATCAGCTGATACAAGGTAGCATAATATTGAGAAATAAATAAATTTGCTCTAGTCCACATCACTCATGGATGTGCTCAAGGAGCAGAGACAGCTATAAACCATGCATGCATGTGATGGAGCCACAGCAGAAACATTTGAAAATTGGTCTTATGTGATAAACCAAAGAAAAAAAGTGCATGGCAGAGAAGAAAGGGAGGTATGAAAAAGTCCTGTCCCCCTGCTCACTCTACCATTTAAGAAAAAAATCTGTTTATTCAAAGAGATCTGACAAGGTCTACAGCAAAATGGATGAGGAGCTGAATATGTAAAAGGAAAAACCATCACTGAAAATAAATTCAATTATTTGGTTTTGCTAAGAGAAGCAACAAAGTTTCTGACATGTTTGTTATTCAGTCTGTCATTAGAGCTGAAAGATGTCTCAATAATGTTGTAGTTACATTTTTAACATCCACTCTCCTCCAAGCAGTTTGCATATTTTCCACTACGTTAGCTGATCAAGCCATTAGTTACAGTTACTTAGAAATAAATGAGCTCTATATTTTCCTTCCTCCACACTCCTCATCATGAAGCTCAACAGCAGGGGAGAGGGGACAGGCAAGGGAATGATTTGGTCTGCGATGAAACAACCCAACAATGATGGGAAATGCTCAAGTTTGAGCGTGGAAGGCGAGGATGAATAAGAAGAAAAAGCAGAAGCATCTCTTGTCAAGCAAGGAACTGATAAGGGCCTGAACAGCAGCAAAACAGGGAAAATGAAAACCATATTTGCACAAGAAATTGCAGTTGGGAGGTTAACGGCATCCAACTCAATCTAGCAAGAGCAGAGGCAGGGTGGAATTTTGTTGAGTGTGCTGATGTGCGCTCACTTGCCAAAAGGAGTTTTAACTCGAGCTGTTCTTTCTGCTCTTTGCCCTAATCCTCCCTCCTCCCCATGAAAAAAGTACTGTCGTCAGTCAATTTTCATGAAAAGGTTCCTGTTTTTACCCATTACAGAAAAGCAGGTAATTTTAATTCTTCTATCCCGTCTTTCCCAAAATTCAGCCATAAAAAAAGCCCAAAGCAAAACCGACAGTTTGTGTTTTGACCGTTGAAAAGCAGAATCTGCAAGCAATTTTGCTCTGTTAATTATGCTTAAAATAAAAAAAAAAAAAAGAAAGCAGAAGATATTTTCTGCCATGCAGAAATTAAAGGCACTATGTTTTCCCAACTATCTGCAGAAAAAAACCATGAGGGGTAGAGAAAAAGCCGAGCATGCCAGGAAAAATAACAAGTACATTGCACTAATAGGTCATTGGGCAATTCTAACTCAATCCAGACTTACAATGCTGGGTACAGATTTATCCAATATATTGACTATTGGGTCATAAGAATGGCCCTTCACACCCAGCACAGAGCAAGTGTCCACATGGGGATATCCTACTGAGATCCAGCCCAAAATCCTCTTGAGCTGCTCTCATTGGGAGATTTATCAGAAAAAAAAAATTAAAAATCCTTATTGCAATAAATAACCTTAATGTTGGCCACCCAAAGTGTTCTTATGCAATAATCTGTGGGGTTTGGCAATAGGTCCCCACACTACTGAATAAATCACCTGTGTCCAGGTGATGTTCTCAGCTCCTTCTGTGCCACCAGTGACCCCAGAGCAGCACCAGCTCCCCTGTCCTGCCACAGCAGCAGGGCCTCTCCAGTCAACAGGGAACCCAGGCTCCTCCATCAGACCACTGAATTACTTCTATGAAGAAATCAGGATGAATTCAAAAACCAATCAGAGCTGCTAAAAAACCCCTCCAACCCTGCAGACCAGTGGTGGTCCAAATTATGGCTTGGCTGCCACTGCTTTATGGGTTTCTCCCCAGTTTTGGAGCACATGCTGCTGCCACATGTTGCTCAACAGCTGGGGCTTTCCAAATTGTTTGACAGTGGAAGATAGCACAAGTTTTAGTATGAGTTCTGGAGAACCAGGTCCCAACAATGCTGTGCTGCAAAGCACTTTTAGAATGTTTGAGGGTGCTTACAGCTATTATTTTAGAAATGTTCTTAATTGCAGAGGGAGATTTTGCTGGTTTTGAGAGTATTCCCCCCTCATAAAGTCTGTTCTGCTCGAGAGCAATGCAGCTCCATCCTCTGCTACCACAGCAGCTAAAACCCAGGTTTCCACAGGCCCTCTAACCAGAGAGATGGGGAAGATTCCCAACACCTGCACATCAGACACTCTGCTTCCAGCTACATCCCAGCACAAACACAGTCACCGAGCTTCCAGGATGCTCAGGACACGCTGCCCAACCTTGGGAAACAGCTGGCAGTGCCAAGTGCCACGCTGAGCCCTGACCAAGTGCCCCAGTTCCCAAGGGACAGTTTGGGGTCAGCCTGGCTCAGGCAGCACGCACCAATCCCACGCATGCGTCCTTCACCTCAACCGCGCCCTCCATGCCGGGGTGTGAGAATGCTCCATCCCCTCCAGCAACAGGGGAATTCCCAAGCAGATGGTTAAACTGGATTTCCAGCTTCTCTGGAGCAGCAGAATGGGGGTAACTCATCAGGGTGGAGGTAGGGAGCCGGTTCACGTTGCCCACTGCTTTGTGCCCTGGGCAAGTCACAGGGCTATCGGTCACCAGAGTTTCATTAACTGCAGGTGAGGTCACACCCTGGCACCTGCAGAGCACCTTGAGACCTTCACACCAGCCTGGCAATTATGCAGAAATGCTGCATAAATAATGAACCACGCTGGGGAAATGCAGCGCGTTCTAGCTGGGGAAGTCACAGGCACCTTCTAGGAACGGGAGATTTGAACTTTGCTAAAATCCCTGGGCAGAAGGGTACCTCATTTTATGAGACCTTCTGAAGGTTCCAGGTGTGTTAGCACCAACCTGTGAACTCTGGTGCCTCTGGAGTTCAACAGCTCCCACGAGGCAGGAGCAACAGGCAGCAGACTGAATGTTAGAGGCTTAAAACAAAGGCCTGTAAGTCAATAAAGTTCAACAAAATAAAGTCTCTCATTTTTTGCAGTCACTCACAGGCTGTGTTGACTCTGAAGGGTGGGAGAAAGGCAGAGGAACACACAGTATGTGAACAGGGAGAATGAGACATCAAGGGGAGAGCAATGGACAGAATCCAGCCCTTGCTGACAGGTGTGGAAGGGAACTCAGGGATTTGGGAACATACCCTGGTGCCAGCCAAGGAAAGAAAATCAAAAGCCCTCCTGTCCCAGCCCTGGAAATCCTCTCCTGATATGGAGATCTCCAGCAGCTGCTTCTACCCATGGTGGGAGGAAGGGTAAGGGAAAAAAGAAAAATCAAAACCCCACAAACATTGACACATCTCTTCTGCTTCAGCTCAGACCCTGCACTGGAGCTCAGTAACCCCCTGGAGAAAGCCCTTCCACCCTGGGCTGCAGCCATTGGCAAAACCTGATCACCTTCACGTAGCAAGACCCCAGGACAGAGAGCCAGACAACCTGTCCTGTTATTGATTCTGCCACTGGCCTCAGTATGCAGGCCTGGACCCAATTTTCCCTTCTCTTCCCCTTCTATCCCAAAATCCAGAACAGGAGATTAGATTTATCCCTTTGAGTCCACCAGGGCGAATGGGAAGAAGGAAGGTGAAGTTCTCCTGCTGCTTCATCCTTCATTGGGCAGCAGCTCCATTGCCAGGGTCCTGGTCCTACACATCAAGGCCAAATCCCCATTATTGTCCCAGGAGTACCCATGACTGGAAATGGCAATGCCCTCCCAGCTCTCCACTACTTTGTTGTGTGGATATCTGGGAAGACTATGGAAATATGTTCTCTTGAGCTCCCAGGGCTTTTTTGCCTCTATTCTCAGCACTAAATCCTGGCTCAGAAAGATTTTCCCACAATATTTTCCGTGTTCAGTGTGTCAAAGGGTACAAACATGTAGTTGGTATGAAACCCCCAAGGCCGTTTGGCTGGAAGGTTGGGGAGGCTTCCTGCTTCTCCCCATACTGATGTGACCAGGCCCATTTCACACAACACCAAAACAAACCTTACAGTCCTAAATTAAGACATCTTCCAAGAACAGTCCAACCCCCAAATCACTGGGGATGTCAGCACTGGAGGGGAATCTAACACCCACATGCAGCTCTGAACCTCAGAACTGCCACTTCTGTTTGGATTTAGTCCTGCCCTGAGCCCATAAACAGGGATGGATCTTGGCAATCCATGACCAGACCTCGGCCTAAGATCTTAGGCTGGAGTCAAAGTGCTACATGGATTCATATCAGCAGGGCTTTGCACATGTATCCTAGCTGAGGATCTGGCCACTTATGACAGGAATAGCTTTCTGAAATGTATCCAACAGGAAATCCTAAATCAAGAACACTCTGCAGTTTGAGAAGATTCCTCTCCCTCGCATCCAAACCCAACTAAATGTTTTGCAACTTTTTCCATTTTAGGAATGAGAGTCTTTCTTCTCATATCTTCCTTTCCCTCCCAAACAAATAATCAAGTACACAGGAGCCCAAAACGTTTTTCCCCTCTGCTCACTTTATCCAGCAAGCTGAGACTGCAGCCAGCATGCTTAAAACTGGCCAGCTGTGCTCTGACCAGCTGACTTTGGAGGCCCAGCTGGGACAACCAAACAGGCAATATTCCAACTGCAAACAAATGAGGCAACACCTTCGGAGAAGGGATCGAACCAGGGGAAATGGCCAGGGTTCAATTCAGAGTTTCCTGTTGCTTTTCCAGGGACAGCTGCTGGTGAAGGGCAGATTCTCAGCACGAGTAAACTGGTCCTGCTGTTTGGAGCTTCCCAGCTCTGCACCAATTTTCACCACCTGAGAACATGGCACAACGTGGTTCACGTTTAGGCTTTCTCTGCTGCCTCCCTCTTATCATCCCACATCTAGAAATAGCTGCACTAGGAGAGACAAAGGGAATAACAACCAAAATTTGTCTAGTTCAGAAATGGTTTCCTGGAACTTAAGTGCTGGTTTTTTTCTTCCCTTTTCTGAAAGGAGATAAAGTCGCTCATTGTTTGTCTTGGCTGCCTATAAACTCATGCTGCTGAGAGCAGCCTTTGATCACAGGGCTATTGGGAGGCTGACCCCTGACAGCCAATCCACTCCCTGCTCTTCCAGTCTCACCAACCCAGGCCTGACTTCCTTTTTCATAAAAAGCCATAAAAAAAGATTATACATATATTATCCCAGAGCCCTTGCAGCAGTTTAGGGATGCTGATCTAACTAGCTTACAGACAATTTCAATAACAGGCTATTCCCTTCCTCAAGGGGTTCTGTGATGGGAATGAGGAAGGAGGGAGTTTGTGATCTTGGATGTTCTGCCATGAGCAGCAGCAGCTCCATCCAGACTTGCATCAGGGTGTATCCAACAAACCCCCTTCGAAAGGGGCAAACCATAGCCCTGTAAAACCCTGTCAGAGTCTATTTCGTGTCCTGTTTTCCCACTGAGAAGTTTCCGGACATTTGTGTAGGATTTGTGTATTCCTGGGATCTGGTCAAAGCTCCCAGCTCTAGCTGGTTTCCTGCACATCCAGAACATTTTTGCAGCATGTGTTGCCCGACCGCAGAAGCTGCAGGCACAAAACACATTTTCTTCTGACACCTAGAAGGGAGTTCTTTTACGTAAGTCCCTCTGTGTAATGTGACTCATTGCTCCCACACTTCATGGAAGCAGCATGCTTAGTTTATTCTAGCATATCCCGACCATATTCCCCAAGCACTGGCTTTGCAAAGCTTGTGTAAACGATCTGGAGCGTGAGCACGATCAGGGCAAAGCTTCCAGCAATTCCCCACAGATGCCAGCTCAAGCCCTGTGTTCCTCCCCAGCAGAATGACATGAAACACCAGCGCAGACGACCTGAGACACAGCGTAGTAAAAAAAGAACTTTTAAGGAATAAGAGGTACACATCTCTTTAATAACTTTTTATCTGCCAGCATGAAGCAGTGAACTCTGAAAGCTGGGGTGGTAGAATTGCCACTAGGCTGGGTTTATTAGCCAGCTCCTTCATCAGGGAACTCAAATGATCTGGTATGTATCAGATGATATCCAGAAGACTCAAATAATGCCCTTATCATCTCCCACTTGTGATCTGGGAGTCAAACAACTTCCACATCCTTTGTTCTTGGAGTTCTACGCTAGGCTTAAGCCTTTAACATCTCCAGTCCAAAATCAGTCCCACCCATGTATGCAGCAGCACAATTACATTGGCTTAAAAAGTTCCCCTGGTGCAGAAATACACGACTGTCAAGCCAACCTTCAGAGCAGAGTCAGGAACGAGACACGCTCTTGCTGTGCTGGGTTTTATCTGATACATTAGCTATGAAAATGATCAGACAAGCCAAACGTTCAGACTAACGTCTCGCTCTTGGGCCTGGCCACAGAGTGGAAAGTCAAGTTCCAGTTAGTTGTGGTCTGAACAGATGCAACAGGCAAAAAACAGCTAATTATTTCAAATTCCCAAATAATAATACCAGGGCAGAGGAGGGAAATATGTGATTGGTCTATAGTTTCTCAGAAAGCTCTTAGCAAGTCCAGGGAGAGAATACGGGGGTTGCATAAACTGGTTCAGCTCTGGCCATGACATTTTCCCCTTTCACTCCAGATCATCTTCAAAACCCACAAACACAGACTCCCAGTTTCTGAGAGCCTTGGAACAGTTTGGGTGGGAAGGGACCTTAAAGCCCATCCAGTGCCACCCCTGCCATGGCAGGGACACCTTCCACTGTCCCAGGCTGCTCCCAGCCCCATCCAGCCTGGCCTTGGGCACTGCCAGGGATCCAGGGGCAGCCACAGCTGCTCTGGGCACCTGTGCCAGGGCCTGCCCACCCTGCCAGGGAACAATTCCTGCCCAAAATCCCATCCAGCCCTGCCCTCTGGCAGTGGGAGCCATTCCCTGTGTCCTGTCCCTCTATCCCTTGTCCCCAGTGCCTCTCCAGCTCTCCTGGAGCCCCTTCAGGCCCTGCCAGGGGCTCTGAGCTCTCCCTGGAGCCTTCCCTTCTCCAGG
>VZUI01096904.1:0-22205 GCA_013401135.1 Cettia cetti
TTTGTTTTTTTTTTTTTTTTTTTTTTTTTTTGTTTTGTTTTGTTTTGTTTTGTTTTGTTTTTTTTTCCTTTTGACTTTCTGATTTGATGCTAAATGAATGCTTGGATCTTCTCTTGCTTGCCACCTCTCTGCTCCAGTGAGCCAGGGGGGTTGGTCCCTTCCTGAGACATCCCACCACAGCCCCTGCACCAGAGAGCAGAACCAGCCAAACCACAACATCATGACAGCTGCTCTTGGCATTTTAAAATGGCCAGTGGTGGTTTTGCTTATGAAATAAAGTTTCTAGCTGTTTCTCACGTAACACAGGAGACAGCCTGTCTCAGTGCAGATTGAATTATTATAATGAAGCAATCATTATTTTACTGCAAGTCTACCCAAGTGATAAACAGAAACAATAGCAAATGCAGCTAAAATATTGGCCAGCTCCCTTCAAAAAGTCCCTTCAGGTCTTTACAGAGATGTGGAAAAATAGTCTAGGTTTGGCCAATGTTTGGCAATAATTAAGATAAAGAAAGGAAACATGAAGTCATTCTTCTTTGAGTGTCTCATTCATCCTATTAATTAGGATTATCTGGCTGGTTTTCATGTTGATTTAGTGGGGATGTATCATTTCTTAAAATTCTCAACTTCATTTTCTTGCTGATATTCAGTGTTGGGTGAAAAACACAGAAAGAACAATACAACTTGAAACAAACAAGTAATCTATTAGCAAATGCCTGTTCTGAATTTTGTATATACAAAATTTGGATGGTAGTGGTGAGGCTGAGCTGGGTCATCTTAAGAATCCTTTTCTAGAATAAATGCACTTGGGGTTCATGGCCTGCTCAGGTAGACTCAGGTGGAATGTGCCTGAAGCAGGTGAGCACTCAAGGCTCAAATTAGGGCAGGATTCATCTCACCTGGTTTAGGAAGCTGAAAGGAAACATTTATGTCATCAGTGGGGAATGGCAGGTTTGCCAGGGGTCTCAGGTTTCCTTTCCTGTAACAGGTGCCCACACAGGCATCTGCAGAGCCTTCAGTCTGAATTAACCATTATTGTTTATTCTCAACAGCCAAAAACTCTGTGGGGCAGTGCTGGTCCCCTCAACAGGACTGTCCTGGAGCAGAGTCCTGCCCAAGCTGGGAGAGGTGGGCAGAGAGCAGGTCTAGGCCAGCTCATCACTGTGTGCTGAAAATGTGAGTTGATCCTCTTACGTTTTGGACTTTGAGGGACAACAATGGAATTCCCACAGCTCTTCCCTTCCAACTATCCTGCCAGACTTGGAATACTCTTCAGCAATTTGGGAAAGTATTAGACTTGCAAATCAGTTTATTACTTTGACTTTGGCATTCTCATTAGGGCCCTGGCTGTACATCTGAACTGTTACCCCAGCTCAGTTTACCTTCTTGTAAACTTTGCTGATATGTGAAGTGTTGGATGGGTCCTTTCTAAAACATATTGTCCTATTAAAACACATTTAAAGAGTCTTGTAAACCCTGGAGATTAACCCCAATGTTTATGGAGAGTTATAGATGCTAATTCTTGCATATTTGTCATTCCAAAGCATGACTGGTGGCAAACATTCCTCCTACACCACAGAATTTGCATCAGTGAGGATTTCTCCATGCTCTGATTCCTTAGGACAGTGAGAAAAAATGGTGGGAAAGTGAGGAAGATGGGCATTTACCATCCTAGACTACATTAGCTGGTCATAAAATCTTAGCACTAGCTCTTAGCAGGAGACTGGGAAATAGAAGGATCATCCCCAGAGGATGGTTTTGATTAAAAACATAGTGGTAAGAGTGATAAGAGATGGTCTTCCCCCGGAGAAAAAGCAGAATTTTCTCTTTCAGGTTTTGTTAATGTTCCTGTTTTGGAGCACCTCTGTGAAAGATCTCTCCCCCTTGTCTTGCCAAACACACTGAGTTGGCAGCAGCAACCCCACACACCTTCAGCTTCCTCACCAGCTGTGGGTGCCTTAATCTGTCCAGAACTCATCAGTTTCTTCTCTCCTGGGTATGGAAGATTTTTAACATCTGCAAGCTTTGTTCTAGTGGCAAAATAATGGATAAAACTGTGACAGACTTGACTGTTTGGGGTATATGGGTGTAACTGGAGGGAAATATGTCCTGTGTGATTGTAAAAAATATGTATGTGGATTGGGTTTGTGTGTATATATACATATATATGTATATATATATACACACATATATATGTATATATATAAAAATACATGTGTGCACATACACACAAAGAATTTGGCAAAAAATTTGTATGGCCAACACCAATCTGAGAAAATTCAATTAGTCTGAGTTAAACCTTTACTATATCTCCATAAAGCCAATTCTGGCAACTTTTTTTTGAGGAACAGAAAACATCTTTTGGGTGATAATAATTTCATAGGAGACAGCAGGTACATCAGTTATGACACTCAGAGGAGTCACAACTAGCTCAAGAATTTAAACCTTATGGATAGATGAGCTTTTAGGGGAGAGCTGAAGTTTGAAAGAGAGACCACTATGGAAGGAGATGATGATGATGATGGTGGTGATGATGATGGAAAGGTAAAGCATCTCTGACCAAGCACTTTGTGAACAGCTGCTGTCCAGAAACATTGTGAGGGGGACCTGCAAAGAGCTCCATTCCTGATGTTGATTATTTTTTTGATGGAAGATACTTTTAAACTCAAATAAAGAGACAATTCTCTTTACAACTGGGAAACCAAGAGGCAATTACAGGACAATCAGCTCATACAGTCGTTTTTTTCCTACTCGAAAAAGCTGTGTTAATAATTTGTTAAATATTTGTTCCTACTCGAAAAAGCTGCGTTAATAATTTGTTAAATATTTGTTAAAAATAATCTGATAAATTGCCTTTTTTTTTCTTTTAATGTATTCTCTTAAGAGCTTATTATTTTGACAACATTCATTAATCAACAATATTTTCTTGATAACTTCTCAAAAATATTTCTTACTGTCTTGGCCTAGAGCAGGCCACATTGAGTAGTAGATACTTACAATGCCTTGGTTGTGTGTTTCATTATGTTTCACATTTCTGCTCTCTGCCTGAGGAAGTGCAGCTCAAAAAAATCATGTTTCTAGTGATCATATCTCTTACCCAGCTATATCTATGATGTAACACAGAGAAAGATGCACTCACCTGCCTAAAAAAATAGTATGTGCAACATAGATGGTAAAAAATACATGTTCCTTTTGGATTTTGGAGCATGCTGGGGCCCTGCGTTTCTAGTAACAGTTAAATCTTTGGAAGCTCTTTCCTTAATCCCTTTGCTGTGTCCAGCCTCAATAAACAGATATGACTAAGAGAGGGCAGCCTGTGAGCAACAATGCAAACCCCAGCACACTTTTCTATCTGTTTATTTGGTTGTACTTTACAATAATTGAGTTGTCCTGTTAACAGCTGTGTGGGCACTGCATGGAAATTTTACTGATAATGCTTGAATTTCACCTCTTGCCCTTCCTCAACATCTCATTCAGGAAACTTGCCTCGTGTGGGAGCAGCTTCTGTGTCCTGCTAATCCAAGAACACAGTTCAGATTGAGAATGAAGCCATAACATAAAGACAGTTTGGCCTGAGGATGATTAAGGAATTTGAGTTTGTTATCTCAAATAGCTAAAACTCAGGAAGCCAAAATGACTTTATCTTGGAGCAGTGTAGAGTTGGATGAAGACAGCACCTCCATGGGCAGAGAAGAGGGAAGGCTCTCCTTCCCAATAGTTTATTAATTTCACTGCTGACCTGGGATGGGGGATAGCTTCAAACAACAAATCCAGTCACTGCATTTCCTCATGGGAGCAGACTGCAGTGGCTGACCCTGCAGCAGGGTGTGGGCCAAGGAGCTGCCTGCCTTGCCCAGGGCTGTGCAGGATCCTTCCAGGCACCACAGCTTGGGCCCTGGGGCTGCCAAAAGAGAGCCAAGGGTGTGCTGAGTGTACTGCACCCTGGCTAGGTGCAGTCTCTCCACCCAAAGACAGGAAAGATGTTTAACTGGTAAAGGGGTCAGTAACAAAGCCTGGCAAGTTTTGCTCATGTTCTGGGAGTTATGGTGGCCCCCTCAGGGTGTGTGTCTTCACTGTTTCTCTCAGTAGCATAAATTTAGGCCTTTATTTTGCAACACATGTTGTGTGCAGGCATCTTATGCTCTGCCTGAGCTGGAATTCCTTGCACAGTTGCAGCAGGTCTTTGCGTGGGCAAGGGTGGTCATGGAAGTGATTTCAGTCTCACTCCTGGAACGTGTCCAGAGGGAGGGGAAAAGCCTCTGGGCTGCTCTGTGGCCTCCCTCTGCAAAGGCCAAGGTGCTGGGCAGCAGGAATCAGGCTTTCTGCATTGCAGGGAGACCCCGAAACCTCAGGATTTTCCAGTCACTAACAAATGTACCCTGACTGTATCTGGTTTCTTTCTTCCTTAGAGGAGAAAGGAGAAGATGTTGTTGGCTGGGTCTACAATGAAGACTAATGGGGGAGACACCATAACACTGAGTGTCTAACAAGCTAAAGGAACTTGCAGTTCTGAGTTTGGTCTGGGTGAATGAGCCCTTGATTCTGCATGTGCCTCAAAACATGGTGTGAGTGCCAGGCAAACAGTTTTCATGGAGCCCTGGGAGACACTGCATTCCAAATAACCAGAGGCTCCCTCTCCTCTGCTGTTAGGGAGGGAGCCTCTGAAGGGCATTCAGCCCCATGGCAGAGGGTGGCAAGTGATGCCACTGAGAATTCTGCCTGTCCTTGAGACCACCAGGAGTCAGGAAGGCCAGATGAGATTCCTGGTGGGATCACATGCTCTTTGTGGAGTCCAAGACTGCAGCACCACTAAGGGAATAAAAAATGGCAACCTTAAGAGAAAACAGGCCTCTCTGCCTTTCTGCTTCTGAGAGTGTTGAGGCTACAACACCACCAGAGAGACAACCACCAGCTTGCAAGGAAGGGGGTATGTTAATTACTTGCTATCCCAAGCAATTGCTTGTTGCAATTAATTTGTGGCTCTTTCTCTCCTACTGGAGCATGTAGTGCTGGGCTTTAGCTGGTTGGGCTGCAATGGGGTGACTTTGGCATTTGTACCACCTTCAGCCTCTCAGGGCTTGGGTTAGCACTGAGTGCCTTTGCCAGGGCTGCCCACAGCTGCTTCTCTGCTTCAGCTCCACGTGGGAACTCCTCTGGATGAGCAGGCCTGGAGGGATGAGTAAACCAGCTTGTCTGGGCTGACCCCTGGATGGTGTTTCCCTGCTTGGATGAGCACAGAGGGAGAAAGAAGGTGCAGATCATGGGAAAGTGGTGAGAACCACCCTCAATGAGCCAATTGCTCAAACTTTTCCCCTTGGATTGTGTCAGGTGCCTCTTTCAAAAACCTTAACTCACACTGTTAGGAGTTTAATTTTAGGTTCTTGCCTCCCACATATGGCTTTTATACTGTGGGAAGCCTTCAGACGTATCACACTTAATCACTGTTTATCCTTACTCATTTTCTTGCCATGCTGGATATTTGTTTTTAATCAAGAACAACTTTTCTGTGTCATGCATTCATTCTGCTAAATGATAATGTGCAGTTCTGCTCCAAGAAGCCACTATGTCTTGCTGCATCATTTCAAAGCAGGGCATGCTGAGTTGGGTAACAATATGGCTTTTTATTCTGCCACCCCGGGGCAGCTGGCATGATTCTGAGGCAATAAAATAAATTGTTTCTTATATTTTGCCTTGTCCAAAGAAATAGGACATAAATTTCCTATCTCTGGCTAGCTGGGTGGCATTTTGGGAATGTAGGGCTTTTTCTAGGAGAGGAGTAAGGACAGAACAATTCCTGTTTGAGTGGCACTGTCTATCTACTAATTAGAAAAACCACAGTAAGTGAAAGCTTGGCCCTTCAGAAGGCAGCAAGAACTTTGCTGCAGACTTTCATAAAGCCAGGATTAAACTCACCTATTTTTAACACTAATATAGCAAATTTTGCATCCAACACATCTGACACGTTTCTCATTGAATTTACTAGTAGCCCAAGTGGGATATTTGGTCTGAGACAATAAACTGAGCCACAGATATATTCCACTGGGGAGCCAATGCTCTCATACCACAGCAGATGTTGCCAAGGCAGAAGTATGTGGAAGACAAATGCAGCTTTAGCTCTGTAAACCTTGGAATTAAATTGGAGGAAGAACTGGATTAAAGGAAAATACGCTCTTGTGTCCCATATAGTCATTGAAATCATGATGGAGAGAAAGGAAAATGCTTGTCCACAGTATGTGTAAATACAAACATGAATTTGCAGGGTGTTAGGGGAAATAAATTCTATGAAAACAGCTTTGTAAAAAGATAAGGAAAAGAGATATTTGTTTTTCTGTTTTGTGGGTTTTTTTGTTGTTGTTCAGCCATCATAATCATTTTAATCTACTTCTCTACTTCCACTGGCTATTTCCAGGAATGTGAGTTGTTTGGGAATACCTGACACACACATCACATATTTCTCATGTCAGAATCACCAGTAGGAGATATCATCATTTTGTTGTGCATTCATTTTTATCTGTTAGTGAGAGAGATGAGTGGATGAATCTCTGTTCCCAGCAGAGCTGCCTGGGTGGGATGGACATCCTGTACAGGCACCAGCACGTTTAAACTGCTTATCTTTCACCTTTTTTTGCCTACAAAATACCCTGCAAAAAGTGCATGTTCTGGAGAGATCAAGGGCTGAGTGAGACACAAGCATATCTAATTACTCCTGAACCCTTCCCCTCTCACAGACACCACCCTCCAAGCCTCAGCTTTTAACATCAGCCTTGCTCTGGTTTATAAAGAGTTCATTTTTTCTGCATGGCCAAGTTTTACAGCAGCTGCACTGCTGTTGGGCAATTCCTTCTCTGCTCCTGGGAGCATCAGCTTGGACACGAGTGGCCAAGAGGGCAAAGCTGGGGTGACACTGCTGTGGCAGGGGAGGACAGGGCACAGGGGGCTGCTGCTTCCCTCAGCCACGGATACAAGGACAAGTTTTAGCTGATCTCTGTGTGACCCTTGGGAGAGCAAAGCCCTGGCCTGAGGCTTTTTATCTTCTTGGGGCCCAAAGCCTTGGCACTGCCTCAGTTCTCATGTGGTTTCTGGAGCTGACAAATCAAAACATCGCCCACATCTTGCATTCCTGGAAGGTGCTGCGTTGGTGGGAGAGTGGTGGCATTACAAAAACCAGAGTGACCACAGGGAGGAGATGCTCAGTCGGATGGTCTGCTCTTCACTGGGCCAGAAACGCTCCCCTGCTGAAGAGATATCCCAGTGTCAATTCAATCTGTCTCCTGTTCTGGTGACAGACAGTTTTGATTTTGGTTTCTGTCAGTGTTCACATAAGTCAGTGACTCCTTCTTTATAGAAATAACCATTGAGGACTCAAACCATCTGGCACTTCACAGGCATGTGTAAATGACAAATAAAAAATTCCATAATGTCATCAAAACTTCTAGAACAAAGATGAGATCTGATTTTTTTCTATTTTCAGACAGAGAGAGAAAGCACATCTTTAGACTTTGAACTTCATATATATATACACACACACATCTCATTAGCTAAAGTGACTCTAATCCTAGATTAAAATAGAATATCCTTCTCAAGTCCTCTTTAAGTTACTCTAACTTTTCAGTCAGGTACTGAAGAAGCAAAACAAAGTAAAGCAGCTCATAAATCCAAAAACTTTTTCCATCTTACTAAAGTTTTGTGCCAGAATTTATCTTATAGATAAATGTACACGCATGCTCTGTCTGAAATACCCACAATTGCTAGAAAACAGAGAGGCTTTGAAGGATTAAAATAGAGTATGGGACCTGCAAATAAAGATTGGATAACTAGGGTTTTTTCAATTAATTGACAGTACTGAAATAATTAAACCACCACTTGTTTTAGGTTGCCCCAAAATGAGAATATTCAAAGTGTTTTAGGTGAACCAAAGAGTGAAAAAAAATATTGTGACTGGAAAGAATTACTTTTTGTTCCTGAAATCAAACATTACAAGTACTTGACTAAAACTAGAACTGTGTTTTCAAACATGGAAGCATAGCAATTCTTCCTTAAAAGATGAACATTTGAATTTTTTTTCACTTTGTCAGGGTTTTTTAGGGTCTTATCTGACCAGTCCAAGGCAACATTGGGCATAAATTAGAACTTATTCTTGTCAATCTGTGCCAGCATTTTCCAGGACAAAAAAATCTATGGCTGTAAACAACATTCTTCTGTCCAGCCAGAAACCATGATGTTACCTGCTTCTAATTTGTATGACAAGTGTGATTCACCAATGACATGCAACTGTTTGGAAATGATCATAAATTCTCAGCTTTACAGCAGACCTCTGGTTTTTCATCCTCCTACAGTAATATTGTACTGAAGAGAAGATAGATGACATTGGTCTCTGCTACCTCCCTGGGAGATGGATTTTCCCTCAGCTCCATCTCCCCTGTAGTTATGTGAATCATGGATGCCTGGCATGATTTAGTTTACAGACCTCAAGTGAACAAGTTCTTGAATGTTGTAATTGACCACATTTTTAAATGCTGGGAAATATTCCATCTCACAATGGGTTCTCATTTAAAATTCTATTTTTGACAGATTTTACCATCCAGTCCTGAGGTTACACAGAAAGCTTTCGTAAATGCATTATGCATGTTATTTTCCACACTGATGTTTTATGTGCAGCACATATTCCAAGTTATTTTCTGTGCAAAGACCTGTGGTAATGCTGCATTGACTTCAGCAACATTACCTTAGGCCAATGTCCATGGCTTGAAGAGCCAGAGTTTCCCTATCTGTGACAGCTGCCTTGCATTTGGGCAGTTCTGTTCTAGTCTGGGAACAGAAGGCTCATATAATGGAGATTGAAGATATCTACCAACTTCATGGCTATGACATATTAACACACATCAGGGGGGGCAGAGCCTCAGTTTCTGAATATTGGGTCCCAATATTGAGCAATTTTTTGGTTTGTGTCTCTTCTGCACAGCATACTGTGAAGTCCAAAATGTAATAAAACAAAGCAAACCCACTGAGCCTGGAGCAACTGTAGAGTTTCATAACCCAGAACATGAACACAGTGGGATGTTGCCAAGGCTGTCAAAGCATCTGTCCAGACTCACAATTCCTGATGAGTTAAAGGCTGCACCTCAATCAGTATAAATGAGAACTTTTTGATAGTCAGCATTTGCTCAGTCATTAATTAGAATAACTGAAATGCTTCTCTGTTTTTTCATTTGATCTCTACCTTCCATGGTTATGTGTGCTCAAGCTGAAAAGTATTCCTCAGACTAGGAAGTCCACAATGCTTTTTGTTTTTTGGTACTGTCTCACAGGACTATCTCCCTGGACACAGGGGAGGAGGTTTTCCAAGGGGTTGCTGAAAAATCTTTTCTTCGCTGGAGACTGTGTACAACCCCAGGAAACAAACTCAGGGGCTGGGAAGAGCAGCAGACATTAAAAGCACTGTCACATGCTTCTCTTCTGTTCTCAGAAATACACTGCTTGCTCCCTGCAAGGAAGAACTCATGGGGGTGAGGGCAGGGAGGACATCTTTCAGTTCCCTGGGGAAAAAACCTTCCCCCTCCATTCTCCAAGTTGGAATGGGACCCCTCAAGAGACTCCAAAGGGATGCACAGTCCCAGAAGATGTGCTAGCAGTAAAATACAAGGCTTTGCACAACTTCGCAGACGTGCATTAAATCATGTCCTTTGATGGGAAAGACATTTCTACCCTGGGTAAGATCACAGTGCTGCAGATTTACTGCTGGGTTGGGGAGGGTTCATGGAAAGCCCTGAGTATTCTGGTATGAGCTGTGCTGTGGAGGTGGGGAAGGTTTCCACCTGCCTTGGGCAGAAGCTAGTGGAACTCTCCAGTGTGATCCAATCCTGGACTACAGGGGACAGCTACTCAGAAAATCAGCCTGAAAACAGCATGTTGATGAAAAATCCAGAAATCAATTTTAAAAATCCCTCTTCAGTTCCAGAATGGGTCTTGAATCATTTATCACAAACTTTCTTTCACCAGGAGAGGTGTATGGGTGAGGGAAGACTGAAGGGAGTGTAAAGGCAGCAAAGGTGCAGCTTGTGACTAAGAAAATCCCTGGACATGTTGGTCTGTACACTGCAGAACCAGACAAATTCAGACACCATGCTCTTATTGTCATGATCTGCAAAGCAAGCAAAGTTCAGGCCACCTTGTGATTGTTCAAAAACACCCAGAGAGGGCTTTCATGTGAAGCACAGGAAAGGTGAATGAGATTTTGATGTTCCAAAGGCAAGAAAGTCTGATTTTGGCAACTGCCAGAGACACGTGTGATCTGCCCCTCACCCTCCCACCCCCAAATGAGTGGTACTTGGCAGAGATAACCCCAGAGTGTATTGCTGGGAGGGAGATGCCCTGCCCTCACCCTCCAGGCTGATGTTTGTTCATAGGAAGACAGTCCTGCACAAGAGCAATAACCTCAACCTCTCTCAGCTGACTGGTTCACCCTTTTCATGGAGCTAACCCACTTGCAGATGTCCTTTGCTATCATCCACATGCAGAAATTATTTGCTGTTGTCTTCGTTGTTGGGTTTTTTTTGGTGGTTGTGGTTTGATTCAGCTTTTTGGGAGATTGGAGAGTTTTGGGGATATTGGGGGCAGGGGGAAGGGTTGTTTAGTTGGTTGGTTTTTGTTGCTATTTTTGGTTTTTTGTTAGTTTTGATTTTGTTTTTTTGGTTTGCTTGTTGATTGATTGGTTGGTTTGGGCTTTTTGTTTGTTTTCTGGAGGTTTTTTATTTTTTTTTTTTTTGCAGGAGAGTATTCTTGCTGCACTCCTGCTCAGCCAGCCCAGGGTACCATGTGGCAGAAGACAGACTGACAGCAGGGTCCTGCCCTTCCCACCCTGCATGCCCAAAGCCCATCATGGCATCCTCAGGGGCTCAGCATTTCAAGGAATCCATACATTGAAATGAACAGCACGGGACTCAGTCCCCTTTGCTCCTTCCACCAGAGGCAGCAGCTCAGACCAGGGTTTCACAGAAGGTGGTAGCTCTGGTGGGTTTGGATCTTGGTCAGGAAGAGGGTGGGACTATGCAGCAGTGGCCTGGGAGGTCAGCAAGCCCCAGTGTATCTGCCTCATCCCTGGCAGCCTGTTTGTTCCCAAGCATTTTGGACCAGTTCCCCTCTTCTGTGCCTGATGTCTCTCACAGATCACCAGCATAGTTGCTCCATGCCAGCAACCCCATGAATTTCCTCATTTAATATTGTTCTGTGTATTATTTATGGCAGAACCCTTTTTTTCAGCCTAAACAAATTACTCCTTCATCCTTTCCCCACAAATGATGCACTTCAGTCCCTAGCAGCTCCTCTTCCCTGTATGTTGCCATCTGCCTAAAGCCTCTGC
Organism: Cettia cetti; assembly: GCA_013401135.1. Taxonomy (NCBI): domain Eukaryota; kingdom Metazoa; phylum Chordata; class Aves; order Passeriformes; family Sylviidae; genus Cettia; species Cettia cetti. Next base: position 11,360 of record VZUI01096904.1, read on the forward strand.
AGAGCCTGGTGCCAAGGTCTGGGCACTGGGCTGCACCTCAGGGCTCTTCAAAGCAGTGCAGAGTGGAGTAATTGTTTACAGCACTTGCTGGCATGTCCCAGAATGACATTTGCCTTTTTCCCAACAATATCACATTGTCAATTCATGCTTGATCCCCGCTTTTCTCTGGCACCCAGACTGGTTTGTGCAGCAGACCAGTCCATCTGCCCAGCTTGTCCTTCTGGGCACCTGAGTGTTCCTTCCTGAATGCTGAGTCCCTCTCACTGAGTTTCACCCTGCTGATTTTAGATCCTTTTTATTTTGTTTTATCAGGGCTGCTTTGAATTCCAGTTTTATCTCTGAAAGTGCTACTCAGACCTCTCCAGCCTCATGCTGTTGGAAATCTTTCTGAAGCCAAGATATACCACATTCACAGCACACCCTTACCCACACCCTGCCAGAGGAGGATGTTCACTTGGTTTGACACAATTTGCTCTTCACAAACCCACGCTGGCTGTTTTCCTTCCCTTTGTGCTCTCAGAGTCACTGATTGTCAATAATTCAGCTGAGTGTTTTTCATGGTGTTGAGCTTCCACTGGCTGCTTTACCACTGTCTATGTGGACTTTCTCTTCCTTTCTAAAGCAAGGTACAGAGTATTTTCCCTTGATTAGGGAATCCCATATCTCAAACTCATTCATACCTGACTTTTTTTTTGGGAAGCACTCTTCCTGGCATTGCCAGGAGTGCTGGGAATTCTCAAGGGGTACATGGCCAGTCCTGTAGAGAAATCAACATGCCCTTACTATCCACCTTTGAATGAGCTGTGTGTTCCTAAAAAACAGTTTGCTGCTTCCCAAAACACTGCAAAAATGATGCCATAGGAAGAAATGCTACCGCAAATTAGTCAAGTCAAAGGCTTCTGTGTAATTGTGTGAACTGAATTTGTCCCACAAGAGGTGGGTCTCTGTGTACAGGTCTGGGAGTGATCCCTGAGCTGACCAACACAATCACTGCCTGTCTTTCTGTGCTTTTTGAAAGTCTCATAGGAAGGCAGCTCAAAAAGCCCCCCACAAACAACAACAAAAACCTCAAGAAAGTGCAACATGCTCTCATTCACCTCTGTCTCGAGTTCTCCCCATTCTTTTGGAGTTCTCCCCATTCTTTTGGAGTTCTCCCCATTCTTTTGGAGTTCTATTGGAGTTCTCCCCATTCTTTTGAGATTCACTCCTGAGTTTTCTGAATTTGGGAATGATGTAACTTCCTTAATCTTAGCCTGGTCCCCCAGCCACCTAATCCTGTGCTACTTGCACCTACCCACATGACTTAAATCCCTGTTCAATACCTTTCACAGGTGCCTTCTTTAAAGATAAACATATGTTACAATAACAGTAAAATAACACATTACTCTCGCAGCCCTTTGCACTCGTTAACACTCATCTGGATCTATGCAACCTCAGTTTTATGTTTAGAATTTTATTTCCATAAATTTTAAATCCATACCTGGGCCGTGGGATTTAATCACAGGTAACTAATGGCTTTCTTTATGAATCTTATTGTTGGTGCACTTCAGGGCAGTGCAGAATACAAAGTGTAAGAGAAAATTTCTTTCCTGGGGACCATATGGTAAAAGAATAAAGCTCTGACTTTATGCCCTTGCTTTGCAGAGTAGCACAGTCAACAAACCCCTGTTAGATCATGGGATAAATATCGACAAGTTCCAGAGTATTGTTTCAGCCTGTTGCTATAGTAATTTGAAATTTTGTTCTATGAGCCGTATAAAAAAGGGGATGAAACAACACATTAGTATTTAATTATTCCCAAATTTGCTACACTGGTACCACTCCAACCAGAAACACCTGCATTTAAAAGAAAAGTAGGATATGGGCATTTTTAGGCCAAATTGCTCTGTGTAGGCTTTCATCCTGGAAATTATTTATTCATATTGATGGAGGAGAGCAGGCTTTTCCCTGGTCTTTAACCCAATGATTTAAGGTTCAAAACTCCAAACCAGATGACACTGCCTATTTTTGGAGCCACATGAGTTTATAATTTCATTTGAAGGATAAATGGTTTATTGGGTAGTCACAGAAGGGCAAGGGGTCATGTAGTGAGCTTTCTTAAGCAGCAGGAGCCCAGGCACAGTGCAGGAAGGCAGGTATCATCCATAATGCATGGACTGCCCCTGAGCAGCTTTCCTTGGTGTGAAAAGATGCTGTGAGGGCATCAGGGAACAGCAGAGACAAAGGTCAGGAACCAGGGCAAGCCTGAAGGGACCAGATCAATTGTAGGATCAAGTGGTTCTTATCCAAGTTACTTCCTCATAGCTGTAGCTAGCAACTGTGTGATGCTCATGTCCCTGTCATGTCCCTGACAAACTGACCAGTAATATTTTTAACTTATGCATTTCCTTCCAAAGCCATAGTAAATCACAGTGGAATCTTCTGAGGCTGCTTCAGTCCCCTCCTGCTCATGCAAGTTACTACAAAGTGTGTGTAATTTGAGAAGAACCTTTTTTTGCATTTTCTCTGAAGTAGGCAATATTCTTTAGCCTGTCTGTATTTTACCTGCTACCTTTAAAACAGGTTAGAAGTGGCCTGCTAGGTTGTTTCTGAGGATTTTGTAATTGCTCTTCCTGAACATAAGGCTGTAGTTTATCCCAGCATTTTGTAATGCCAAGGCTCTGGAAGGGAAAGGAAAGTGCTTTTCAGTCTGTGGTGCTCAACACGTTGTGCTGGTCTGTGAAGCAGCAGATGGGTGGTCTGTGGATGGATAAAAAAAAGTAAGAAAATCAAAGCATGCCCTTACACATCTAACAAACAAACAAACTGAGGGTGGGGCTGCAGGGGAAACAGACTTAAAGTTTAGCACCAAAGATCATCTGTGTTTGGCTGCAGAGGAAAAGCAAACTGACAGCACTACACAAGCTGTCCTTGCCTTCTTTTTTGCAAGATGATGCACATTTTTTGGAATGAGGAATGCTGGGCAGCACTGTTGAGCAGTATGGGGCACACAGCTGCACAGAGTTATGGAGACTGCAACACCACCATGTGAAATATGGTAAGTCTCTAAATGTCTGGGAATAGAGCAATTGCTCTCATGCCTTTGATTTGGCATCAAGCTGCAGAATATTAAATAGGTATCTGTCTGCTCTGGAGGTGCTGCATAAGGGCTTTTGATGCCCACCACTTGTAGAAGTGAGCTCCATCAGCTTGTGCTAGACAGGATTTATCACTGGTGAGTTTTGGTACACTGGGCTCACCAGCTGCTCCTGTGACATTCTGCAAAACCGACCAGCCTTGGAAGGGTTAAATCTTTCCAGTGCCTGTGCCCAGCCTTTCTCCAAGGAGCAGCATTTCCCCGTTCAGAAGCAGGCAGCTGGCACCCTGCCCACAGCTTGTTTGTCAGAAAAGGGGCTCCTTTCTTTGCTGAGGGCATGGCCCAGGAGTGGTGAGTGAGCCTGGCCTGGCCTGGCACTGCCCTGCCTGGCTGGGCTGCAGCGAGGTTCTCACGGCTCTGGGGGCTCACTGCTGCCTGGTGACAGCTCTGGAGATCCACTGGATGGATTTTATTCCTTTTTCTTCCTTTTTTCTTCTTTGCAGTCCTCCTGGCAGTTACAAATCTAGTCATGTCTCGTTAAACCCGATTTTTCGCAAGGAAGGGTTTTGTCCCCTCCTGTGCAGTGGTCTTGACAGGCAACACCCAGAAACAAAGGAGTGAAAGGAAAGGGGAGCAAACACTCTGCTCTCACCCTGAGGAAATGTGACAAAAATCCCTGAGGTCTTCCCTACAAAGCTGAATTTCATGCAAAATGGGTGAAGAGAACTCAAATGATCGTGTTTGTATCTACAACTCATTTGTAAAGTGCCACGTTTCAGGAGCAACTGAAAGGCTCAGGACAAGTTTTTTAAATGATCTGCCCTGCAGCACTGCTTGGGCTGCTGGCAAAATCACTGGCTCAGTGATGGGGCCAAGAATGCTCTTGCACACTCATTAGCTTTCATAAATGCAGGGCTCCACACACAGCACTCATCTGGATCCTGGCACAAAGTTTATAAATGTTCAAAAGTTGACAATCTAGGGGGTTTGTGCATAAGCAAGTTTTCTGGGCAGTAGTAGATGCTACTCCAGCCTGGAACTGAGGTGATTTGTGTCTCTCTGCCTCCTTTTTCCACTGGAAGCAAGAGCCAGCAATTCCATTCAGCATCACCTACAATGTCCTGCCCACACACTCTTGACCGTCTCTTCTGCAAAGCACACCTGGGGAGTTTTTCCATTGCTGCACGTAATGATGTGCAAATTTATCCACTTGCCTACCCCACACAGCCACCCTGAAGCTCTCCATGGTGGCAGCCTGAACCCTCCACAGAAATGCCCAAGGTACAGAGCCATTTTTAAGGGCTGCCTGTGATTTTTGTGGCAAAGTGAACTTTATGGGCCAAACTCTCTGTTGGCATAAAACAAGAGAGTGTTGAGGACCTGGTTAACCAAAACTAGTTGTGCACATCAAAGGGCTTAGACCACTGAGGACAGCTGTGGTTTTTCTCTCATTCAGCTTAAGTTGGACAGAGTTCAGGTCTGCTTTGCTCTCTGAATGCTGTTGTCCCCTTGAAGCTTAAAGCTTCAAGTGTCATTCCTCTTGGCTGTAAGGAGGAATCTGTTGAGGGTGAAACAACCTGCTCAGTGTTTTTTACTGGTAAAACTGAAGTGTAAGACCCCTCACTTTGGAGCCACAATTCCTGTGCTTCCCTTGCAGCTTGCTAAAGCTGGCATGGAGAGATATTGCAGGTCCTCGTTTCTCCAAATGTAGGAGTTGCTCTTTTCCCTTAAATCCAACAGGAGTTTTCTCATCTCCAGAGGTTGTCATAGCTGCAAATTTTGGGTGTGGGAAGAGGAAGAAGATGGTACACTGAAAAGTAGAAGTGTTGGGCAGGTAGAGTTCTGTGGAAGCACTTTGCAGATGCCACTGGCAGTATCAGTGAGAATTAGAGGAACATCTGGACCACTTTGTGAAGAAGCAGCTTGAATATGGAGGAAGAAAAGCAATATTTAAAGCAGCTGTGCTTTATGAATGAGAGGAAAAAATGCTCTGAAAAAATGCTCCAAACAAATGCTTCAAAAAAAAGTATGAATTAAGTAACTAAGAGGACAGTTCACCTAAATCCCACAGAGAAAAAAAAATAATTTGGACACCCTTACCTCCCTAGCAAACCCAAAGAAGTCTTGCAGGTGTTAGTATTCTTCAGATATGACCTATTTTTTTGTTGCTGTTGTTTCTAGCATGAATTCTTTGTAATGCAGGGTTACTCTATGCAGTGCCTCTGTGGGGAACTGTAACTCTACATATGATATCTCTGGGTTTAGGGAGGGAACAGAAGCAGGCAGATGTAATTGTCCTCTAGAGAAAAGGCTCTTGAAAATGAAAAGTGATCCTGTAAAACAGAGCTGCTCTGCATTAACGAGGAGATGCTGGCAGGTCTAAGCATTGGACAGGGCTGGAGGCAGGTATGCATAAGCAAACATGAAAACAGATTTGGAACTGGATAATATTTATTTTGCTTAATACTTGGTAGGGGCACATTCCTGAAAGTAACTGGAGCACCAGGGCTCACGTGCATTTCAGGAAAGCTGTTTCTGCAGCAGACTGTGCCAAAGAGGCACACAGCCTTGGGATTACAGCTGGCCTGTCACTGCATGGGAAACATGGGTGTGGGAATGGGCACTGTGGGAAGAGCAACCACTGCCATGGGTGCCACAAGGCACAGCCAGTGCAGCCAAACTCCTGCAGGAGGGATGAGGTTCCCTGTGGGAACAGGAGGTATGTCCCAGCTCTCAGAGTGACAATCTGTTTTCTGTCCTAAACTTTGTTAAGATGTATATCAACTTCTACCTGATTTGAGTGCTTAATTTCTCACTCACTGCAGGCTGGTGGGCACAAGAAGCACCTGAACTCTGTTTTCCTTGTGGCGTAAGGAAGAAGGTGTGTGGCACTCATGTGGCGTGTTTTTCCCAGCAGTATTCCCTGGACACCTCATCATGGGGTGAAGTGCTCAAGAGCATTGTGAAATCTTTTATTAGACCAGCTGAAATACAAAAAAAAAAAAAAAACCACCAAAAGACCAAAAACTGACAGTTATATTGGTGGACATATAGTTCTCACCTCATGACTTAGAAACCTGTAGCATCATCTTCCAAACAGGAAGTCAAAGCACAGGTGAGAGACAACAACTCTTTGTTCAACGCAGTTGTGCTGGATGACCAGTCAACTTGAGAAAAAGAGGGTGGTTACAGTCTGTGACCAGATGAGGTTTTAGCAAGAGGAAGTTGATAACGTGTTCATTTCTTCAGAGAAAAGCAGGGGGAAACGTTGGCAGGCAGCCCATGTGGAATGACCTTCATTCAGCCAGGCAGAAGGAAGATCAAAGTAGACCTTAAGTACATGGACTTCATTGGGTCCATAATTTCTTTCTCTTTTTCACTCTAGTAGATTTGAGCATTTTCCTTTCTAGAGTTGCCTTTTGGAGTTGTGTCAGAAGCCAATTTTCAGGATGGTGCTTTGAGATGCGGTGGGAACAGCCAGTAAAACATATCCTCTGAATGGTAACTGGGTGCACTGGTCCTTTGCCCAGCAGAGCTCACTCCAGCACATTCATGTTGTCCAACTGCACAGTTTCCATCAGTCCTGCAGTGCACAGGTGTGCTGTGTGTCAGGTTTCATGGGGAGCTCGTGAAGGCTCCCTGGATTGCAGTGGAGGGCAGTCATGGCAGTGGCTGCAGAAATGGGTTTACAAACTATTTATTTTCTGCTTGTGGCCGTTCATTTTTTCTAGGGTGGGTTCAGTTGGTTTTGCTTCTGGTTATGAGTTTGTTGAGGGTGGCAGTTATTTAAAAGTTAGAAAGTTAGATGCTGGGGGAAATTTCTTTCAAAACATAGGGCATTCTATTGCTGGCTTTAGTTACTTGATGATTTTCCATTTGGATCCCATTAGGGTTTAGTATGTGAAACCTGAGGGGTAGAGGCAGTCAGTTGGCTTGGATTTCTGCACTGAAGAAAGCTTCTGGTTCCACATAGAATAAACTGAGTTGGAAGACACCCGTCAGAATCATTGAGTCCAGCTCCTGGTCCAGCACAGGACACACTGTCACACTGTCACCCTGTCACCCTGTCACTCAGTCACCCTGTGCCTGAGAGTATTGTCCAAACACTTCCTGAGCTCTCCCAGGCTTGGTGCTGTGACCACTGCCCTGGGGAACCTGTTCCAGTGCTCAAGCCCTCTCAGGGTGAAAACCTTTCCTCATATCCAACCTTAATCTCCCCTGACTCAGATCCATGCCATTTCCTCCAGTCCTGTCACCAGAGAGAAGAGATCAGTGCCTGCCCTGTGCTTGCCCTGGTGAGGATGCTGAAGGCACAAGGAAGTCACTGTAAGGTATGGGCAGTCCTTTTGATAAAAGCCCAGTCTTACACCAGCAAAGTGCCATCACTGCTCTCCTCCAAGTCACCAGTGGTCCCTGAGAGTCTCCTTTTGAATATATTCGGTTGCAAGTTCAGTGACAATATGTGTGTTGATCTGCAGGCATGCTTGTGCATGGAAGATTTAGGGTCTCACTTCACTAATGATAGTGCCCCTGAAGTTGATAGAGGTGTAAAAATATTTCAGAGACAGCTTGATGGCATTGTTGATGACTGAATTTAAGATGGGAACTGAAAAAAAAAAATAAATACTGGTTTCCAATCCAGCTGGTGAGTATGTGATTTCTGAATGTTGGTTAAAGCATAGGCTTCGTGACATAGTTATTTAAAAAGAAAAATCTTCTGTGAAGTTGGTTTATAAAGAAGTAGGAATCTTTTGGGGCAAACTGGGTTCCTGTGGCCTAAATTTATGGAAAAAAAATAAATTGTTGGAGTCAGAGATGCAGTATGTGAGTTTGGTGGTGTGTTTGAGTTGGGAATCTGTGGTTACATTTTATTTTGTAGGTTCTTAGGAGAGGCTGCCACGCTCTTACTGGGGATATAGTTGCACAGGCAGTTCTTGGCTGTGGCAGCATGAATGGTGTTAATTTGGGGTGCTTCATTTTATGCAGACCATGGGAAAAATCCCCAGCTTTCTGAGTGAGGAAGGGCTGAGGATGATTTCTCTTCCTTGTGATAATTCATCAGGGAATCTGGAAGCAGCTGATCTGCCAAGGTCTGGGGAGGGAGGACAGGATTTTTCGTTGGCTCAGGAGAGCAAAGGCACTGAATTTAGGATTGTTGTCTCAGTTCAACCTTTGTGTGCTGCAGGGCTTCCCAAACTCTGCAGCCAGGCAGCCTCTGCCAGCAGCCAGGCTCCTGAAGCCAGAGCTACGTGTGCATGCATGCAAAGAGCTCCTGCTCTGCCCATTGCCTGGGCCCCCACATCTCCCCCTCCTTTCCATTCAAATCCTCCCACCGAGGAAGAAGCTGCTGCACGGCTGAGGAGTTGCTCAGGCAGGGAGCTCAGGGGATGTACTGGGATTTTCGGTCATGTTATTCTGACTTGGGGAGCTGTTTGTCCTCTTTTAGTACTCCAGGCAGCCAGCCTGAAAAGAAGTCCTGATCCTGTGCTGCAGGCCAAGCGTGTTCACAAAGATGTCTTTGTTACACCCAACCCTGTGGCATTGTTCCTCTCCAACAAAACTCCTTCCAAAGCCCTGATGTGCTTGGCTCTGAAAGTGCCAGGCTGGTAATGCAAGGGGTGAATTCCTGCTCATTCACCCTATCCTGCCTCCTGCATCCTTCTGCCCTGCAGCTTTCTACTTTCTCAGGCTATGATGGGTGGGAGAATACAGGCAAGGCATGCTGCTTTATCCTCCTTGCAGCCCCTGTGTCATGCAGGCCCCACGTTGTCAAGCATGCAAAAGTCCTCCTCACCAGTCAGGTTTTAGAATCATAGGATCATTAAGGTTGGAAAAGACCTCTAGGATCATCAAGTCCAACCTAGAACCATGACCATGTTCACCACTAAACCATGTCCTCAAGTGCCATATCCACTCAAGTACTGGAGTACTTCCAGTGATTCTACCTCTTTCCCTGGGCAGCCTGTTCCAGTGCCCAACAACACTTTCTGTGGAGAATTTTTTCATAATATCTAACAAAAACCTCCCCCAGTGCAACTTGATGCCTCCTTTCAGGTAGTAGTAGAGCACATTAAGGTCACCCTTCAGCCTCTAGGTTTGCCCTGTGCCAGACCCAGCACTTGGTTTCTGAGCAGATGATGGTAAATGGGTTTTCAGAGTCAGGGCTGGCCCCTCAGCCTGTGGGGAACAGGAGCAGTGAGCTCTGCATCATATAGGGGATTTTAATGCCCATATGGAGGGATCCTTGGAGTGTGTGCCAGGTATCTGGGAGCACTTGACAGGTGTTTAATATAATGCACCCATTTTTGTCCCCTGGGGCAGGACAATGGGCTCTGCAATCCCAGCACAGCCAAAGGCTGTACCCTGAGGTCCTGTTGCTGGAAGCTTTACCTGGATTGCTAAGCACTATTTTTTCCTAGTCAACTTGCCCTGTACTCCTTCATGTATTCACTACTACACTTTTAACTACCTTAGAGGAAAATCTGGAGCCTTTTCCAATCAGTGTTTCCATGAAAACTGACTTGTATTTCATAACAGGAGGTGTAATAGGGAGGGAACACAGGTAGGGAACAGGAAAGACCCTCACCCTTTCCTCCTCTCTGTCCCTACACTGAAAGGTCCCTCTAGGGCATCCATCTGCCCCTGGCAAACACCAGTCATGCACCTGTGAGCCAGATGTAAACAGCTGCATGGTAGGTGTCATTTGTGATCCAGACTTAATACAAACCATGCTAAGGATTGGTTACAAATGGCATGATAAAATAAAACCCTAAAAAAAAAAAAAAAAAAAAAAAAAAAAAAAAAAAAAAAGACAAAATAAAAGAAAAAAAAAGACAAAATGCATAGCACAGGTAAGTAGCACCTCTTATTTCACCTTTCCTTTTATCTTATTTGCTTTCATATCTGTGGTATGGAGGACACTCTTGTGTGGTGGGATGAATAGCAGCTGAATTTCATTAGTCTGGCCTGGGTGTATTAAATTGCTTAAATAAACACTTAAGCAATATGCACAGTCTAAACATTTGTTTAAGTTCTTACCTGAGCAGGGATACTTCACTGCTTTTACTTACCTGCACCAACCCCAGTGATTAATTTGGCAGGCCGGCTAGTTCTCTCTTTGATATTTCACTTGGTGCATGTAAAATTTTTAATCCAAGAGTTTCTAGCAGCAAATCCCTCTAAATACTGTGAGGACATTGCTTTACAGCAGAGCACCTTCTGAAAAACCCTCCAGGTAAGGGTAAGGTACCTGTTGTTTTTGAGATATCAATGCTGCAGTTGCCCTTGTTCACCCCTCCACCCTGGCTTTTCACTACATGCTTCCCATTAAATTTTCTATTTTTGAATACTCTGGATTGATATAAGAACCCTTTAATTTATTTTAACTTTAAGCTTGCAACTTCTCACCTTATCTAAAGAATGCTGGTAGCAACTGTAGGGAATGCACTGACTGTTTTCCAATAGTCCATGTGCCTTTTAACAAAGATATTGATTTTCAATCTGGATCATGATATTTTATCATCTCATGTTTTATAATCTCACATTCCAGACAGTAACAGTTTGTTCTCCTGCCATTATAAGCTATTCATACTTTTACTAGGCTGCTGAATAGTTCATGCTGCGTCAGATCATGCTGGTTTTTCTGTAGTAGTTGCATTATAAACCCCCAAGGAAACATATTCTGTATAACAGGTCTGGCTCAGACTGGGTTTTAAATCAAGGTTATAAAACAGTTTGCACCTTCCTTCCTTCCTTCCTTCCTTCCTTCCT